>NW_026483355.1:0-26380 GCF_026875155.1 Cherax quadricarinatus | reverse complement strand
TTTTTTTGCCATGCACACAGTATCTACTTTAATGATGCATGAAGGATACGCAGAAGAAACAAATCAGTAAAAAAAAGAATAACACTAAGGACTCTAGAACTCAACTCGCTTACCTAGCAGGACGCCGGTGTATCAACCTCCCTCACCACCACAACCCTGGGAACAACAACAACAAACATGGCTGACTCCCCCCCAACTCCACTCCCTTCAAAGGATTCACCCATGATAACTCAGGTATGATTATTCCTGATAATATCAGGGACTACATCATCGCTCTAGAAAGCGAAAGCAAAGATATTAAAGAAAACACTTGCGCAACAAGAATCCAAGATAACCAACCTCGAGAACAAGATCCAAACCTTGAAGAGAAGATTACCTCAGGAAATGCTGACACAGAAAATACTCTGGAAAACAGCTAAGCCAGTCACACTGAGCAAATAACAACTCTAAATATGAAGGTTGAAGAAGCAATCAAGGACTGGAATCAGAACATGCACACTCGACTGAATGAATACCTTGATTTCCAAGACGACAAAACCGAACAAGATAAGTTGTCTGATGCAGTTATAACAAACAGTCCACACATTCCTAGTGACATAACACAAGAACAGTGCAAAGAAACTGCTATCAGGTTAATACAGGACCATGTAAAAGCTATCGTCCAAAACAATGAAATCAAAGAAACACGTTTGCTAGGAAAACAAGGTAGTAAACATAGTATTATGATCAGACTTCATTCATATGATAAAAGAAAGGACTTAATTAAATCAGCAATTACAATGAAAAATGGAGTGTTCATCAACGAGTGTCTAACGAGAAAACGTCAAAACCTTCTGCTCAGGTTGAGAAAACTTAAACAGGAAAACAAAAGATAAGATTTCGTTCGGATTTTTAACCCCAGAGGGTTAGCCACCCAGGATAACCCAAGAAAGTCAGTGCGTCATCGAGGACTGTTTAACTTATTTCCATTGGGGTCCTTAATCTTCTCCCCCAGGATGCGACCCACACCAGTCGACTTACACCCAGGTACCTATTTGCTGCTAGGTGAACAGGACAACAGGTGTAAGGAAACGTGTCGAAATGTTTCCACCTGCCGGGAATCGAACCCGGGCCCTCCGTGTGTGAAGCGGGAGCTTTAGCCACCAGGCCACCGGGCCACCGTATATACAGTGGACCCTCGCCTAACGCTATTACTCCGTTCCTGAGAGCTCAACATTAGGCGAAATTATCGTTAGGCGAATTAATTTTCCCCATAAGAAATAATGGAAATCAAATTAATCCATTCCTGACACCCCAAAGTATGAACAAAAAAAAATTTTTACCACATGAAATACACTGGATCCCCGCTTAACGATCACCTCCCAATGCGACCAATTATGTAAGTGTACATATTTATGTAAGAGCGTTTGTACGTGTATGTTTGGGGGTCTGAAATGGATTAATCTACTTCACAATATTCCTTATGGGAACAAATTCGGTCAGTACTGGCACCTGAACATACTTCTGGAATGAAAAAATATCGTTAACCGGGGGTCCACTGTATTAATTTTAATACACACAAACTGAAGAAGACATGCACAGTTACATGACACTTACCTTTATTGAAGATCTGGTGATGATTGATGGGATGGGAGGAGGGGAGACTGTGGATGGTGTTAATGTTTAGAAGGGGAATCCCCTTCCATTAGGACTTGACGTGTCAAGTCCTTTTCCGGGGTTACTTCCCTTCTTCTTTTAATGCCACTAGGACCAGCTTGAGAGCCACTGGACCTCTGTCGCACAACATATCTGTCCATGGAGGCCTGTACCTCCCATTCCTTTATGACATTCCTAAAGTGTTTCACAACATTGTCAGTGTAATAGTCACCAGCACGCTTGCAATAGCTGTGTGAGTGTGATTTTCATAAAAAAAAGGTTTGCACTTTAAGCCACATTGCACACATTTCCTTAATTTTTGAAGTGGACAATTCTTCAATTTTCTATCCCCCCCTCCGGGCAGTTTCCTCAGGTTGGCCTTTTTGCTGTTAAAGATGATCCGAGCTCACAGTGGTTTTCTTTTTGTCCTCCCCCACCAATTTTCCCACATCCTCCCCCTAACCTCCTCCCCCAAGGGGACTTCCTCGATCCCAAAAAGGATTCCTCAACTGGCATGGATTCCCCAGGGCTAGCTAAAAAACCCTTAAAATCCCTTTTGTCTACACATTCGGGCCACAGTTTTTAAAAGTAGAGTTCAAACCCAATTTAGTCACTTCCCCCCAAGCTTTACCTAAAAAAGTTTAAAAACTGAGGTGAAAGTGATCTCCCCAAAACTCTCTTAGAGTCAATTTAGTTTCTGAGGTCATACAAAGCCCTGTCAAACTAGTTTTTGTGTACAGTTTTTTGAAGTTGGAAATGACCGCTGGTCCATGTCTGCAGGGAGGGTGGTATTGGAGGCAAAAACTTGACCTTTAAAGAATCATTTCTGCAGAAAGTCGCTCTGCCCCGTCTGAAGGATGACCCGGACATTGTCTAAACCAGGAGGCACTTAAGGGGCTAATTTTTTCAATTAGGTAATTTTTCACAGTGGATGGGAAATGTTGGGGAACAGTCATAGAAAAGTCCCTATGCCCATGCCTTACTGTTTGCCCTCCACAGCACACAAAATTAGCCATGAGGAATTGTTTTTCTGAACATCTGGGGTTTTAGAGTGATCCCAAAAAGGCTTCACTTTGCAAACACCCTAGCATTGCACACATGAACAGGTTTTGTCCCGGGAGTGCCTTTTCCCCCTGGTAATTAAGTCCTTTTTGGGATTTTCTTCCAAAACAGGCCCGTTTCATCACAATTAAGCACTTGTTTAGGTTTCATCCTTTATGTCTATGTACCCTTGAATTCCCCGCACTAAAATTTCAGCCGCTTTGTGGGCCAAAACTGGAGCCTCACCATGCCCTTTTCACACATTATGCCCCTACGATTTTTAAATACTCAAACCAACCCTTTTCTGGCCTTAAATTTCACTCAACATCTTCCATCACTTGCGATCTCTGTTTCGAAAACACGTTGAACCTTTGCAAAGAACAGCTTTCCTTGATTGCCTTTCTGTGTCCAAATAGTAGAGATGGTTGTTTGGGTTTCTTGTACACCTTGACAGCTCGGAGACAAGCCACTCCAATTTCATACTTATCAATGAGTCTTTTTCATTTCTATTGGAATTCTCCCTTATTGCTGTTAGGTTTAGGCTCTAGGAAGCTTTCTTGGGGCCCATGGTCACTTATTTTCCAGATATAAAGCACGAAAACGTAATAATACGAAAATATTTTGATTGTATACTTGGATGTTACGCGGAGGCTGGCTGGTAAACAATGCACCGGCGGAAACAAATGAGGTGGCTCAGGCCACATTGGACGCGTCTCGGACGAAGGAACAGTGAGCGGGTTTTTGGGCGGTATGCGAGGCAAATTTCTTGCGATGATCCAAAGCGTCGGTTTGCGGATTGTACGGTTGCGATGCGTACGGTATGTGGGGGTCCACTGTAGTGTACGTTACTATTATTTTTAAAATTATTGTGCATTATTATTTTTTACTATTACATATTAATTGTGGATTTATTTTTTTTTCTTTTACTTAGCTAATATTGTACCTCAAATACTTTTTATTTTTAATTGCATTTAATTGTTATAATATTTGAATTGCACGTCAAATCGCTTACTCCAAATTAATGTTTATTCATGGTTGCTACCCTGTCCATTTAATTCTGTTTACCACTACTTTTTTTTCGTCCCTTATATTGTGTGAGAATTAGTGGATATTCAATTACATTATGTGCGAGTCCCAAAACTATCTTTTTACAGATTAGTACCAACTACCTCATATTTCTCTATTTTTATAGTTGCAATTAATTGCTCAACTTATTATAATTACAAAATCAGATCTTACTCCCAAATCAAATTTATATCGTATTGACTATCTGTTCCTTGAAACTTCATTTACCATTTACTAAATTTAGTCCTATATATTTTCTCCATTATTTTAGGCTTACATAACAACCTTAGTTCATATATTTCACAATTGTTAAAAATATCCAAGGTTGCTATTATCAGGGGTCTTAAAGTGTAATAAGTTCATAATTTTGTCATTATATTATATCACATAGTGACTATCTGTTATTGAACTTTGTTTACCATTATAAATTTAGTCCCTATATATTTTCTCTTTTATTTTAGCTTTCTTATAAACTACTCAGTTCATATATTCACAATTGTTAAATAATCAAAGTGCTATTTCAGGGGGCTAAAGTGTCATAAGTTCACTATTTTGGTCATTAAAAATACTAAGGTGCTATAGACTACCTCAGGTGCTACTGATTTTGCTTTTTTAATACATTCTTTTCTTATTATTTCATTGTAAACTCATGTATTTTAAGCTGTAAATATCTATTTGTAGTTCATAAATATTCATTGTTAAATAAATAAGGTGCTATTAGATGCTTAAGTGTATAAACTGAAATTATTTATTCTGTAATAATCCTTTTTCTTTCATATTTTTACAAGTTTTAGATTAATCACGGTTGTTTTAATCATAAGTTTAGTTGTAGATTCACTTATAAATTAATATCTGTTTACTCAGAAATATCTAGTTTGCAAAATACTCTCATCATGATTACAGACATAGATCCTGTATTGTAGAATTTTTACAAATGAATTACTCACGAATCAACAATAACTGTAATTACTACACAGCAGACCAAGCAAGACTTAACTCAGTGCATACAATAACATAACCATCTTTAAATACAATGTCAGGATCCTTGGAACAAACATTATGGATGACTCACAGCATTACTCGTTCACTTCATTCCAATATATCAATCATCACATCAAGAAACTGGGCTTAAGCCTGATATTACAGATTTCTGTTGCAACCTGGTACATGGCCATACACAACTGTGAACAGCCCAGCAAGGGGGAGGGAACAGCTATTACTATTAAAATCATCTCGAATGTATCAATAAATCTTGTACAAGGACAAACATGATGGATATAATATAGCCAAATTTAATCAAAAGACTGCAAAAACCCTCACAATTATACATCTACAGAGTGCACAGTGAACACATTTATCATTTAGTGAAAAACTAGGTAACATGTTTATGATGCACACATGGATTAAGACCACCTATACTAACGGAGATTTCAACATACACTTACTAACGATCAGGACCCATAAGGAACCAAATTTCGCAAAAACCCCCCCCCCCCCCCCCCCCCCCCCCCCCCCCCCCCCCCCCCCCCCCCCCAATGAGTAACTGCCTGTTGCTACCAGTAATATATAAACCTACAAGAATCTCCAGAGGGACAAGCATCTCTTAATAGACCACAATCTGGACAAACACCCATATTCACTTTTTAAAATCAAGCATACTCACAGGAAAACACTACGTCACTACCATCCTGGCTATAACTAATACTGGGCAAAACTGCAAAGACATTACTAACTTAACCTTCAGACTACATAACGAGACAGCAGCAGGTTAACAAATTTATGAAGCTGTGAATAAAATCGATTAGCATAATGAGCTTGAACATATACACATATGAATTAAGGTAATAAATTATTTTCTAAAAGAAAGCCCAATGCTCTATAACAGACATTGCCCCAGAAAAAATCTAACAGATCACAGCAAAAGAGACTGAATAATCCTGCTAACAACAGATCCTCAAAATCTCATTAACACAAGCACAAAATGAAAAACAGTATAGAATGGTCAAAGAACTAGAGAAAAGTCCCAAAAAATTACTTGTCAGGGCACTTACCCAGCTGATAGCTAGGTTCAAAAAAATGGAATTATGAAAAATAGAGTACATAAACATCAAATGTGATATGAAAAAAACGTGGAAAATCTATCTGAAATTCTTGAGAAACTAAATAGTTATCCAAAACAAAGCAATCAAACTAACAAAATCAGATGGAACCCCTAGTCCACTCCAACCAAAACAGCAGACGTAATGTTTTTTCTTCACCATAGAAAAATTTAGGCAAACAAAATACCAAGCAAACTACCCATAGGTATTACCCAAATAGCTATTCTAGTTCCAACCACCCCACTGAAGTTACGTCATCATAAACACCTTAAAAACATCCCGGGCAGGAGACATAAACAACTTGGCCTGGCTTTTATGTACAAAAAAGCTTCTCATGTATTGTCACCAATTATTGCAGTGCTCTTTTTTAAAATCCATTGATCATCCACCTTCCATCAATCCTCAAAAATAGCGAGGGTCACTTCCATCAACAAGGAGATGACAAACTGATGTGAATAACTATAGACAATATTAACTTAACTCACTGCTCTTAAAAATCTTTGAAAATTAATTATAGATGGATCTATTCCTACCTTGTTGCATACAAAAATTAAACCCTTGTCAGTTTGGATTCAGGAATTTAATAAAAGCACTAATGGGTGCTATCATACACTGCTAGAACTAATATATACAGCACTTGACAGAAAGAATACGCTGGGGCATTTTCATTGAATTATGTATGTCTTTTCGATACAGTCGAACTGAACTGCTGGACTCCAAACTAATGCACTATAGTTCAGAGGCCATTCTCAACCTAACTAAAGGTCATACCATAGTAACAGAACTCAATATGTGTACGCAAGTGATGCAACTCTTCCACACAAACACAGTAGGAGTCCCCACAAGGAAGCATCCTTGGCCACTCTCTTCTAATCAACACATTGATCTACCGAATGCATCACAGTACTCAAACCCATATTATTTGCAGTTTTACAGATGACACAAATATGTCTTTTCCCACCCAAACCACAGTCCTACTAGCACACACAGTCAATGTTGAATTACGACAGTATTTGCCTGGATGTTGACTAGCAAACTTACCCTGAAAATGATAAAAACCTATTTCATTCGTTTGGAACAAAGCTAAGCAAATGATCCACTAAACATAATGCTAAATGGATCATCAGTCACAAGACTCCACAGAGGGAAAGCTCCTAGGTTCCACCTTGACAGTAGCCTTAAGTTCCGGACACACATACAACAAATCACAAGAAAATCTCCAAGGCTTAGGCATATTATCAAAGGTAAGGGTACTATATTCCACAATCAGCTTCTCTGGCATGTGTATGTACCATTTTTCATATACCCTTATCTTACATATGGAATTTGTGCATGGGGATCAACAACATCCAATCACCTAAACCCCTAATACCCAGCAAAAGGCAGCAGTAAGAATGATAACAAATTCCCAACTTTGCCAGCCACTCCACCCAATTTTAAAAGTCTGAATCTGCTCACATTAAGAACATCCATACTTATTCATGTGCCTACTACATACACAGAACAATACACGCACATATAAACCCCACTCAAATTCTCTCACCAACCTAACAGGGACAATTGACCACAACACAAAGACACAGATTCTCTTTTTTGATATACCTCGTGTATATTCACACTGTGCAAGAGAACTCTATAAACATAAAAGGGCCCTAAAATTGGAATTCATTACCCAAAGATATTAAGGTAACCCAGTCTGAAAAAAGCAATTAAGATTTCTCAAAAGCCACTTATCACCCTAGACCTAAATGCTAAAATACTCAGTACACACTTACTCACCTACAAACATGGCCTCCGCCACAGTCCAAGATAACTCCTTCTAGGATTTGATGTCAGAAGTTCACCGACCCAGAAATAGCTAAACCTATTTATGATTGCGAACCAAATGATTTTTACCAAAACTAACTTAGAAATGCAGGAACTAAAAAAGCTAGCAAAAACAGAGTACCTCAGGGGCACAAGTCACAGGCTCATAGAAATAAACTAGACACTCTGAAAACAACAAGTAACACCCACACAGTCCTAGACACCATTACCACTTCTATAAAAGACCAAGGTCACCTTGCTAACTTACCAAACAATTATAGAGAAAGATCAAGAGTTGACATCAAACTTGCCTATGTCATAAACGCCAATTCCAAGACCATAATGACCAACAACAGCTATCTGCGCTGTTGTAGTTACAAGCAAAAACATCTCCACCCACAGTCACCCAAGAGCTGCATGGAGACCACCCTTACACTTATCAAGGACCACATTGCTTAAAAACATACGTAGTGCTATAGTAGAACAAGTTCACATTTTGCATTATATTCTATGCTCATTTATTTTATAGTACTACCTACTAATCATATTCCAGCTCCTTATTTGATCATCACTTTATTTGTTATAGTCCCTTTTTTATGTCTCTTTATTTTAGCTTAAAAAAAAAAAAAAAAAAAAAAAAAAAAAACTACCTTAGCTCATTTTTTTACATTTGTTAAATAATGTCAGGTGCTATTTTTTAGCTTAAGGACTATTTACCTTATTGTTTTATACTTAATTCTAACTATAGATTCACTACCAATTTATGATTACAGCATAGATCCAGATATCCACCTCTTATTTAATGACTTAAATGATCAACAGTTACTGTAATTACTACCACTGCAGAACAATCAAAGGCACTTCTCAGTGCCAACACAACATAACTATCTTTACTACAATATCAGAGCTTTAAGCAAGCATTTACGATGCCTATTAGCTTTACTAATATCCTGCCATGCAATAGTCCATCATTACAACGAATGAAACCTGGCTAATGCTGATACTACAGATATGGTTTCTATACCATTCCTGGTTACACAGCCATACACACCTGTAGGCCATGACCAACACAAGGGGGTTGGCACAGCCATATATACTACTCAGACCCTAACTAGATGTATCACTAATACTTTGCAAAGAGATGAAATGGGGATCTATAATGCCAAATTCAAATCAATAACTACGAAAAACCTCTCACATGATAAACATCTACAGAGTTCCACAGTCAACAAACATTAGCCAATTTAGTCAAAACCTAGGAAAGTATGATAACTTGATGCAGCATGAACCAAGATCATAACTACTCTCAGGTGACTTCAATATAATCTCTGCAAGACCAGGACCACCGTTACTGAATTCCACAAACACATGGTAACTGTATGTTGCTACACCGTAACAAACTACAGAGTTACAGGAGATAGTGTTTCCCTACTTGACCAATCTGGCCCAACCCCATATCCCCTTTAAAAATAGGCATAAATACAGATTAATACCAAGAACCACTACCCCTACTTTTCCTCATAACAACTCTTGGTAAATGACCCCAAGACACTACTAAAGTCACCTTCGGACTTCACACTTGAGGCAGCCATTATAACTTCACAACAGCATTAGCAACCTTTGATTGGCACACTGAGCTAGAATATCAATACAGATTTGACGAAAGTATTAATAATTTTCTAAAAAAGACTAATCCCTCATATAACAAGCACTGCCCTAAAAAAACTAAGCAGTTGACAGATAAGGACTGAACAGTCCTGGCTAACACCCAGCATTCTGCAAATCCATAATACAAAACCAATTTGAAAACAGTACAGACTGGGTCACATAACAGAGGACCAAACTAAACGTTAATCGTCAATCCTCACCCCAGCCTGATAAGGAAGGGCAAAAAAATTGATATTATGAGAACAGTGATCCTACTTTACGGGTGATATAAAAAAGACCTGGAAAACCCTATCAGAAAATTGGGGAAACAAAAAGATACCCGATATAGCGAAATAAAATTAGCAAAATCAGATGACCCAACTCCCACAACAGAAACAGCAACCGACTCAATGAATTTCCTTCTCCACTATAGGACAAAACCTTGCCAATAAAATCCCAAGCTAGATACCCCACAAAATGGATTACTCACGGAATACCTGAACACACTGTTCTAGCTGGACTAACCCTACGAAGTAGCCCTATTATAAAACGCACTAAAATACAAGGCAGGAAGATTTAAATTCTTACCAACCCTTTTAATACAAAAAAGTGTCACAAGTGCTAATCACCAATCATTGCAACCTCTTTAACAAATCCATTGAATCCTCCACTTCCTACCGTACTCAAAATAGCAAGGGGGGGGACCAACCCCCCCCCGATCACAATAGGAGGAGACCACACAGAGTTGAAAAACTAGAGGCCAATATCAACTTACCCTCTCTCAAAAAATCTTCGAATATTAATTCATAAACGAATATACTCCGACCTTATCTCCCAAAAACCTACTCAACCCTGCCAATTTGGATTCAGCCTAATAAAAAATACTAATGATGCTATTATACACATGGCTAGAACATATATACCTGCAATAGCGAAAAAGAAGTCCCACTGGGGATCTTCATTGACTACGTAAAGCTTTTGATACGTTGAGCATGACTTGCTCCACGTATTATTAGCACACTATGGTATAAGAGGGGCACTCCCTCAACTACTCAAGTCAACTCAGCAACAGAAGCCAATATGTGTACGCAAATGGGGGCAACTCTTCTGCACAACAATTACAGTTGGTGTCCCACTGGGAACGTGTCCTAGGCCTTTCTTTTCTCCTATTCATAAAAATGACCTACCAAATGCTTCTCAATACTCAAACCACCTATTTGCTGATGACACAAATACGTCTTCTCCACCCGAGCCCAGTCACGCTAGCACATTACTGTAAATACGAATTACAGAAAATATCTTCTGGAGGAGTACTAACAAATTACACTACACATTGACAAAACTACTTCATTCAGTTTGGTAAACAGAGTACAGGATGTCCTCTTAACATAATGATAAACGGATCACCTATCACAAAGCTAACAGAGGGAAAATTCATAGGAATCCACCTTGATAATTGAATCAAATTTCATACACCTTACAACAAATTTCTAAGACAATCTCAAGACTATAGGCATACTATCGAAGATACGTTACTATTGCTCCACAGTCAGCCCTCACTGGCCCTATATCACTCTTTATTTCCCTTTCTCAACCTATGGAATTTGTGATGGGGCTCAACACAAGTAACCATCTCAGACCACTTAATTACCCAACAAAAGGCTGCAGTTGAGGATAATACCAAATTCTCACTACAGCAGCACACTCACCAATATTAATGAACACTCAACCTACTCACCATACAAAACTCCATATTATTATTGCACCTAATACATACATAGAAACTAAACTTGATTGACCCTCCCCTCAAACATTCCTTGCCAACCTCAACAGAACACATGACCATACCACAAGGCACAGATCACTCTTTGATATTCTCTGTGTCATCTCTAGCTATGCAAAAATCAATGGCACATAAAAGGCCTAAAATCTGGAATTCATTACTGTAATATATAAGAACACTACCTGTTTATAAATTCATGTCTTTTCAAAGGATCACTTATCACCCAAACCAAATAAATACTGAATAATGAACTTTATAAATTGTATATCTTAATTGTTCTCACATTATATCACATAAATGTTAAACCTAAAACCCATTCTAATTTATTAATTTTTAAATTAACTACCTAACAGAATCTCCAAGTACTGAATTACAACAATGCATTGCAACCATATGACCTGTCTTTGTAATACTCACTTGTGCTTTATAGTAATCAGTTACATTAAGGTTTTTCACTGATTCATCAATGCTTAGTTAGATCTTAAGTTAATTTTATAAGGCCAGCCCGTAATGCTATGCATAGGTATAGTGGCTTGGCATGCTGCTTTATCTGTATTTTTTTGTATCTGTAAGTGTGCTCAAATTATAATAATAAATAAATAAATAAAAGCTTATTCTTAAGAAAAAGAGAGGAGTAGAAGTAAATAGAAAGGAGCAGGCGCTCCCTATACAGGCGACGGAAAAGAATAACAGAGGGCTAAAGAGGGTCAATATATCAGAAATGCGCAGGGAGACACTGGTCAGGAAATAGCAAGCATCGAACTTAAGCTAAAAGAATCCTTTAGGAGTCAGGAATCGGGAAGAACTAAAAGCCATAAATGAAATCGAAAGAAACCCAAAGTTTATTCTTCTCCTATGAAATCAAAATCGTGAACAACGTCAGTATTGGGCCCTACTTAAACACATGATGGGTCTAACAAGATGACAGCAAGGAAATGAGTGAGCTACTCAGTCCAATATGATCAGTTTTTAGCAAGCCGCCTAACCAGACTGAGTGTCGAGGATCAAACTGAATTTTTTAAGAGCGAGCCACAAAAATTTGATTAACACACGCTAATCCGTGTTATCCTGACGCCAAATGACTTCGAACAGCGATAATGACATGCCCATGCACTCTGCCCAGGGCCAGGACTCATGGAACTCTCGTGTCCATCAAGAACTGCATGAAGCCCTATCACGAGCCTTTTCCAATCCTATGGAGAGGGAGCATGTGACAACGGGGGGTCGTCCCTCTGTTACTAAAACAAAGACATAGCCCCACTCACAAAAGGGGGCAGTAAAGCAAACAGCAAAGAATAAGACCAATAGCACTAACATCCCATATCATAAAAATCTTTGAAAGGGTCCTAAGAAGCAAGATCCCACCCTTCTTAGAAACCCATCAGGTTACAAACCAGGGCAACATGGGTTCTTGAACAGGTCGTCTGATGTCTCAACTAATGGATCATACGACAAGGTCCACATGCACTTAGAAGACAAAAGAATGCAGATGTAATAATACAGACTTGCAAAGCCTTCGCAAGTGTGACCATGGGTAATAGCGCACAAAATTGCGACGCTTAAAGGAATAACAGAAAAGTTGGTCGATGGATCTATAATTTCTCACTAAAAGAAACACAGAGAGTAGTCGTCAACAGAGTAAAGTCGAGGCAGCTATGGTGAAATGCTCGGTTCCACAAGGGAAGTACTAGTTACCATACTTGTTCATCATCCTATATCCGACATAGACAAGGATGTCAGCCACAGCACAGTGTCTTCCTTTGCAGATGTCACCGAATATGCATGACTGTGTCTTCATTGCAGACACTGCAATGCTCCAGGCGGACATCATCCAAATTTTCAGTGGCTGCAGAAAAGAAATATGAAGGTTCATCGATGAGAAATTTTCAATTACCTGATATGGTAAACATGAGGAAATTAAATCTTCATACAGAGTACAAACAAATATGGCCACAAAATAGAGCGAACACCACCGTTCTAAGACCTGGGAGTGATTATGTGGAGGTCTTCACCTCAAGGACCATAACATTGTATAATCGCATCTGCTAGAACAATGACAGGTTCGGATAATGAGAACTTCAAAACTAGGGTCGCAAGCCCATGATGACACTCTTTTCAAGGTCACTTGTTCTATCTAGGCTGGAATATTGCTGTCACTCTAACGCCTTTCAAGGCAGGTGAAATTGCGACCTTAGAAAATGTACAGAGAACTTTCACGTCGGCGCGCATAACGGAGATAAAACACCTCCAATTACTGGGAGGCTTGAGGTTTCTAAACTGTATCCTGGAACGCAGGAGGGAGAGAAACATGATTATATCACCTGGAAATCCTAGAGGGACTAGTACGAACTTGCACACGAACATCACTCACTACGAAAGCAAAAGACTTGAGGACGATGCACCCATCCCCCAATGAAAGCAGGGGTGTCACTAGCACGTTACGAGGCCATACAATAAGTGTCAGGGGACGAGATGTTCAACTGCTCCCAGCACACATACGGGGGATTATCAACAGACCCCTGGCAGTTTCAAGCTGCATGACAAGCACCTAAAGTCAGTCCTGATCAGCGGGGCTGTGGCCGTTTACGTTGGTTTGCGGGCAGCAGCAGCACAACCGCATGGTTGATCAGGCGATGATCACCCAGGAAGGCCTGGTCACAGGACCGGCCGGCGGGGCGTTGACCCCGAAACTTCTCAAGGTAAAAACTCCAGGTAAAAGTCGTGCCTCCATCCAAACCAACAGATACAGGTACTAATGCGGGAAAAAAAAAACCCACCCCAGTACCAACAATTTCACCAGTCCGATAACATTCTTCTTTGCAAAATATCCCGGTTAAAGCCAGCAAAAACAACAAAATACCTTTATCGTGGACGCTTGCAGATGCAAAGGCAATGTCGCGGCTTTCGCTGAGGACCACATAATGGATCAAAAACTTTGGACAACGAAATAGGATCAGGTTAAACCTATACAGATGTGCAGAGTGAAAAGGCAAAAGGGGGGGGTTCGGCCTGTCATTGCAGAGTCACTTGTTTGCACAGACTGCTAAATGCTCAAATGATGTAGTGGGAAGTTTTAGCAGCAGTAAAAGGTCGAGGAACCAAACCTAGTCATTGTGATAGTCTACAAGCCTCGGATGCAACATCCGCAATTCCGGATCAGCTGTTAAAAATTGAACACTGTCTGGGAAAACCATTCAGCTCCTGCACCCAACATCTTGCTCCCTGGGGATTCCAATAAAGGCACTAAAAGGAGGAATATAGCAAATAATATTGTATGCAATAGGTATAGCCCGAATGAGGCAACTCTGATGAAAACTCACACTCACACGAGCTTTTAAATCTTGCACAAAATTCAATATTTTAAACCAGCAATTAAATTAGAGCTACTAGATTGGCGAATTACATAGACCTTCATCTTTCACTAAACAATGATGATCTGATAAGAAATATCACCATTTCAAAAACCATTACTCAGTCACAACATATTGAGGTTCAGTCATGTATGCGGAGGAGCCCAGACCGACATAAGGAGATTAGTCACGATGGAGCATTCACAAATTCAATTCAATAACAAACAACATAAAGGGGGACCCGGGTACCCAAGTCCTAACCGATATAAGCTGGGAAGATTACTAAGAACACAGACCAATTATGCTAGAAACAGAGTAACTCGTAGCATCGGTGTAGGCACAAGGCTATTCCTCTAAGAAAAGAAGGAGTGATGTCAAACAGAAAGAGACAGGCGCTCCCTTTACAGGCGTCGGAAAAAAGAAATACGAGCGGCTAAAAGAGGTTGATATATATGAAATGCGTAGGGAGACCACTGGTCAGAGAAATAGCAAAGCATCGAACTTAAGCTAAAAAGAATCCTTTATGAAGTCAGGAATCGCGGGAAGAAATTATAAGCCATTAAATGAAATCGAAAAGAAAAACCAAAGTATTTTTTCTATGCCAAATCAAATCGAGAACAACGTCCAGTATATGGGACCCTATTAAACAAGATGGGTCCCTACACAGAGACTACAGGAAATGTGTGAGCTACTCAAGTCCAAATATGACCTCGTTTTTTAGCAAGCCGCTAACCAGACTGAGATTCGAGATCAAAATGAATTTTTTTTATTAGAGAGTCCACAAATTTGATTAACACATGCCTATACGATGTTATCCTGACCGCCAAATGACTTTGAACAGGCGATAAATGACCTGCCATGCACTCTGCCCAGGGCCAGACTCATGGAACTCTGTGTTCAATCAAGAACTGCAAGAACGCCCCTATCACGAGCCTTTTCCATCTATGGAGAGGGAGATGGACCACGGGGGTCGTCCCACAGTACTTGAAAAAACAACGTCATAGCCCCCACTCCACAAAGGGGGCAGTAAGAACAGCAAAGACTACAGACAATAGCACTAACCATCCTATATCATAAAATCTTTGAAAGGGTCCTAAGAAGCAAGAGATCACACGGCATCTAGAACCCCATCAGTTACACCAGGGCAACATGGGTTTAGAATACAGTCGCCTCCTGTCGTCTCAACTATTGGACCACTAGACAAGGTCCTAATGACTAGAAGACACAAAGAATGCAGGATGTCATATCTAAAGACTTTGCAAAGCCTTCGACAAGTGTGACCATGGCCGTTATAGTGCACAAATTGCGTGCTAAAGGGGATAACAGGAAAAGGTGTAGGTGATGTGTTCAATAATTTCCTCACTAACAGGGGAACAAGAGAGTAGTAGTTCAACAGATGTAAAGTCCGAAGAGTCTGGTGAAAAGCTCTGTTATATTTTCCACAAGGCACAGTACTCGCTCCATTCTTGTTCCTCATCCTATATCCGAATAGAAGGATGTCAGCCACCGGCACCGTGTCTTCTTTGCAGATGACACCCGAATTGCATGACAGTTCTTTCATAGCAGTGACACTGCTATAGCTCCAGGCAGACTTCAAACCAATCTTTCAGTGGGCGCAGAAAACAATATGAAGTCAAGATGAGAATTTTCAATTACTCAGATATGGTAAACATGAGGAAATAAAATCTTTCATCAGAGAGTACAAAACAAATTCTGGCACAAAAATAGAGCGGAAACCCACGTCAAAGACCTGGGCAGTGATCATGTGGAGGATTTCTCACCCTTTCATGGACCATAACATGTTCAATCGCATAGCTCGAAAAGATGGATGGATAATGAGACCTTCAAATAGGGGAGGCCAAGCCCATGATGACACTCTTCAGGTCACTTGTTTATCTAAGCTGGATTATTGCTGCGCACTAAACAGCACCTTTCAAGGCAGGTGAAATTTGCCCGACATAGAAATGTACAGGAACTTTCACGGCGCGCATAACGGAGATAAAAACACTCAATTATTTGGGAGAGATTGAGGTTCTAAACCTGTATTCCCATGGAACGCAGGAGGGTGAGATACATGATTATATACACCTGGACAATCCTAGAGGACTAGTTTACCGAACTTGCACATGAAAATCACCACTACGAAAGCTTAAGACTGGAGACGATGCACATCCCCCCATGAAAAGCCAGGGGTGTACTAGCACGATAAGAGACCATACTTAAGTGTCAGGGCCCGCGGAATGTTAACTGCCTCCAGCACGCCATAAGGGATTACCAACGACCCTGGCAGTCTTTCATGGGCTGGCTACTGGACAAGCACCTAAAGTCAGTCGGATCAGACGGGCTGTGGCTCGTATGTTAGGTTTGCGTGCAGCCGCGCAAACAGCTGGTTGAATCAGGCTTGTTCCCCAGAGGCCTGGTTCTCAGACGGGGCGCGGGGGCGTTGACCCCCGGAACTTCTCCAGGTAAACTACAGGTAATAACAGTTCTTCAACATCTTCTATCACTTGCAATCTCTGTTTCGTAAACAAAGTTTGCCCTTTGGCAGAACGCTTCCTTGATTGCAGTGTTTCTTGGCCACAATAGTTTGCGATGTGATGGGGTTTTTGAGTACAACCTGTCCAGCTAGGAGGTCATGCCTCCACTTTCTATTAGCAATGATCTCTTTCTTCTTATCCATAGTAATTTTTCACCTTTTCCTGTACGGTGGCACTAGAGCTTGTCTTGGGGCCCATGGTGATTATTTTGGCAAGTGCAACACTAAAAAAGGCCTGTGTTATGAAATGTGTCCGACTGTATGCTTCGAAGCAACCGTGGTGGCTGGCTTTGTAAACAATGGCACCCACGGAAAACACGTGAGCAGGCTCAGGGCAGTCGGACGCGGTGAACGAAATTGCGTTGAGCGAGTTTTTCTAGCATTAGCTGAGGCCAAATTTTTGCGTTAAAATGTATTGCTAGGTGGATTTAATGTTATGTGATGCGTTCTTTAGGCGAGGGATCCACTGTAAATCAATGTGTCACCTGAGATGGGGAAATATACTAGTTAGAACAACTTCAACAGGAAAATACACCATCTCAAATGAACATGATTTCTCTACCTTCCTTAGAAAAGCTGACATTTCTGTAACAGATTAGATAAGTGTCCTTAAACATACATATTTGTGTGCATATACACTGGACCCGCATAGCGACTTTAATACGTGCAAGAGGGGTGGTTGTTATGCGAAATGTTTGGTATGGAATGAATTTTCCCCATAAGAAATAATGGAAATCAAATTTATCCGTTTGAGACACCCAAAAGTATGAAAAAAATATTTTTTTACCACTTGAAATGTTAATATTAATCACAACAACTGAAGAAGGGCATGCACATTCTACATGAACTTACTTTTATTGAAGATTCTGTGATGTTTGATGGGATGGGTGGAGGGGATAGAGAGAGTTGTTCGTGTTTAGAAGGGGAATCCCTTCCATTGACTTGAGGATGTCGAGTCCTTTTTTCTGGGTTTCTTCCCTTCTTCTTTTATGCCACTAGGACCAGCGTCAGAGTCACTGGCTTCTTTCGCACAAATATCTGTCCAGAGTGGCAGTACCTTCGTTCCTTTATGACTTCCCTAAAGTGTTTTCACAACATGTTCAAAGTGTTATATTCACCAGCACGGCTTGCAATAGCTGTGAGAGGGTGATTTTCATCATGAAGGTTTGCACTTCATGCACTTTGCACAGATTTCCTTAATCTTTGTAGTAGGCAACTTCTTCATTTATCTTCCCTCCTCTTGAACCCAGTTTCTCAGTGTTTGGCCTCTTGTGAGTGAAGTTGTTCGATCAGTAATCAGTGGTTAGTTCTTCATAGTCCTCTCCACCAACTCTTCCACATCATCTCCACTAACTCCAACCCTAAGGACTTTCCACTGCACAATGGATTCCTCAACTGGATAATCCTCTCAGGGTTAGCCTAAACCCTTCAAAATCCCTTGTGTCTACACATTTGGCCACAGTATTCTTCAAGCAGAGTTTCAAGGTCTTCTTGTCACTCCCTCCCAAAGCCTTACCTATAAGGTGGACAAATTGAGGGATGGATATTAATGTGATCTCTTTCAAAAGTCTCTTAGAGTCAGTTGAGTTTTGAGGTCACTACAAAGCACCTTTCAAACAATGGCTTTTTGTGTACAGTTTTTTGAAGTTTGCAATAACCTGCTGGTACATAGGCCTGCAGGAGAGGAGTGTTATTAGAGGCAAAAACTTTCACTTAATGAATTTAATGTCCCATAAAAGTCACTCTGCATCGTCTGTAGGATGACCAGGGGCATTGTCTAAACACCAGGAGGCACTTAAGTTCTAATTTCTTTTCAGTTAAGGTATCTTTCACATTGGGGCAAATGCATGGTGTAACCAGCATAGGAAATAGTCTAGTGACCATGCCTTATGTTTGCCCTCACCGCACACACAAATTTCCTTGAGGACATTCTGTTTGCCTGAACGGTCTGGGAGTTTCAGGTGATTACCACTAATATGGCTTCACTTTATTAGTAGCATTGGACACATCAACAAAGTAAGCCTGTCTTTCTTAGGCTTATGTAGGGGATTGCTTTACCTCCTAGAGTAATGTAGGTCCTGCTTGGATTTTCTTCCAAAACAGGCTGTTTATCACAATTAAACACTTGCTTCAGTTTTCAGTCCTTCAGTTTCTATGTATCCTTGATTTCCTGCACATATTTTCAGCTGCTTTGTGGTTCGAACTGCAGCCTACATGATTATCACACTATGTATGCCTCTACGCTTTTAAATTCTCAAAACAACCTTTGCTGGCCTTAAATTCACTACATTCATCACTAGTTGCAGGCATTTTTTTAATTTAAATCCTCAGGCAAGCTTCCTAGCCTTGTCGTTGAACGCTTTGAGAAGCGCTATCTCCTGCTAGCTGTTTTTCATTTATCCACACCAAAAAGGTCTCTCCAACATCTTCCATCACTTGCGATCTCTGTTTCGAAAACACGTTGAACCTTTGCAAAGAACAGCTTTCCTTGATTGCCTTTCTGTGTCCAAATAGTAGAGATGGTTGTTTGGGTTTCTTGTACACCTTGACAGCTCGGAGACAAGCCACTCCAATTTCATACTTATCAATGAGTCTTTTTCATTTCTATTGGAATTCTCCCTTATTGCTGTTAGGTTTAGGCTCTAGGAAGCTTTCTTGGGGCCCATGGTCACTTATTTTCCAGATATAAAGCACGAAAACGTAATAATACGAAAATATTTTGATTGTATACTTGGATGTTACGCGGAGGCTGGCTGGTAAACAATGCACCGGCGGAAACAAATGAGGTGGCTCAGGCCACATTGGACGCGTCTCGGACGAAGGAACAGTGAGCGGGTTTTTGGGCGGTATGCGAGGCAAATTTCTTGCGATGATCCAAAGCGTCGGTTTGCGGATTGTACGGTTGCGATGCGTACGGTATGTGGGGGTCCACTGTAGTGTACGTTACTATTATTTTTAAAATTATTGTGCATTATTATTTTTTACTATTACATATTAATTGTGGATTTATTTTTTTTTCTTTTACTTAGCTAATATTGTACCTCAAATACTTTTTATTTTTAATTGCATTTAATTGTTATAATATTTGAATTGCACGTCAAATCGCTTACTCCAAATTAATGTTTATTCATGGTTGCTACCCTGTCCATTTAATTCTGTTTACCACTACTTTTTTTTCGTCCCTTATATTGTGTGAGAATTAGTGGATATTCAATTACATTATGTGCGAGTCCCAAAACTATCTTTTTACAGATTAGTACCAACTACCTCATATTTCTCTATTTTTATAGTTGCAATTAATTGCTCAACTTATTATAATTACAAAATCAGATCTTACTCCCAAATCAAATTTATATCGTATTGACTATCTGTTCCTTGAAACTTCATTTACCATTTACTAAATTTAGTCCTATATATTTTCTCCATTATTTTAGGCTTACATAACAACCTTAGTTCATATATTTCACAATTGTTAAAAATATCCAAGGTTGCTATTATCAGGGGTCTTAAAGTGTAATAAGTTCATAATTTTGTCATTATATTATATCACATAGTGACTATCTGTTATTGAACTTTGTTTACCATTATAAATTTAGTCCCTATATATTTTCTCTTTTATTTTAGCTTTCTTATAAACTACTCAGTTCATATATTCACAATTGTTAAATAATCAAAGTGCTATTTCAGGGGGCTAAAGTGTCATAAGTTCACTATTTTGGTCATTAAAAATACTAAGGTGCTATAGACTACCTCAGGTGCTACTGATTTTGCTTTTTTAATACATTCTTTTCTTATTATTTCATTGTAAACTCATGTATTTTAAGCTGTAAATATCTATTTGTAGTTCATAAATATTCATTGTTAAATAAATAAGGTGCTATTAGATGCTTAAGTGTATAAACTGAAATTATTTATTCTGTAATAATCCTTTTTCTTTCATATTTTTACAAGTTTTAGATTAATCACGGTTGTTTTAATCATAAGTTTAGTTGTAGATTCACTTATAAATTAATATCTGTTTACTCAGAAATATCTAGTTTGCAAAATACTCTCATCATGATTACAGACATAGATCCTGTATTGTAGAATTTTTACAAATGAATTACTCACGAATCAACAATAACTGTAATTACTACACAGCAGACCAAGCAAGACTTAACTCAGTGCATACAATAACATAACCATCTTTAAATACAATGTCAGGATCCTTGGAACAAACATTATGGATGACTCACAGCATTACTCGTTCACTTCATTCCAATATATCAATCATCACATCAAGAAACTGGGCTTAAGCCTGATATTACAGATTTCTGTTGCAACCTGGTACATGGCCATACACAACTGTGAACAGCCCAGCAAGGGGGAGGGAACAGCTATTACTATTAAAATCATCTCGAATGTATCAATAAATCTTGTACAAGGACAAACATGATGGATATAATATAGCCAAATTTAATCAAAAGACTGCAAAAACCCTCACAATTATACATCTACAGAGTGCACAGTGAACACATTTATCATTTAGTGAAAAACTAGGTAACATGTTTATGATGCACACATGGATTAAGACCACCTATACTAACGGAGATTTCAACATACACTTACTAACGATCAGGACCCATAAGGAACCAAATTTCGCAAAAACCCCCCCCCCCCCCCCCCCCCCCCCCCCCCCCCCCCCCCCCCCCCCCCCCAATGAGTAACTGCCTGTTGCTACCAGTAATATATAAACCTACAAGAATCTCCAGAGGGACAAGCATCTCTTAATAGACCACAATCTGGACAAACACCCATATTCACTTTTTAAAATCAAGCATACTCACAGGAAAACACTACGTCACTACCATCCTGGCTATAACTAATACTGGGCAAAACTGCAAAGACATTACTAACTTAACCTTCAGACTACATAACGAGACAGCAGCAGGTTAACAAATTTATGAAGCTGTGAATAAAATCGATTAGCATAATGAGCTTGAACATATACACATATGAATTAAGGTAATAAATTATTTTCTAAAAGAAAGCCCAATGCTCTATAACAGACATTGCCCCAGAAAAAATCTAACAGATCACAGCAAAAGAGACTGAATAATCCTGCTAACAACAGATCCTCAAAATCTCATTAACACAAGCACAAAATGAAAAACAGTATAGAATGGTCAAAGAACTAGAGAAAAGTCCCAAAAAATTACTTGTCAGGGCACTTACCCAGCTGATAGCTAGGTTCAAAAAAATGGAATTATGAAAAATAGAGTACATAAACATCAAATGTGATATGAAAAAAACGTGGAAAATCTATCTGAAATTCTTGAGAAACTAAATAGTTATCCAAAACAAAGCAATCAAACTAACAAAATCAGATGGAACCCCTAGTCCACTCCAACCAAAACAGCAGACGTAATGTTTTTTCTTCACCATAGAAAAATTTAGGCAAACAAAATACCAAGCAAACTACCCATAGGTATTACCCAAATAGCTATTCTAGTTCCAACCACCCCACTGAAGTTACGTCATCATAAACACCTTAAAAACATCCCGGGCAGGAGACATAAACAACTTGGCCTGGCTTTTATGTACAAAAAAGCTTCTCATGTATTGTCACCAATTATTGCAGTGCTCTTTTTTAAAATCCATTGATCATCCACCTTCCATCAATCCTCAAAAATAGCGAGGGTCACTTCCATCAACAAGGAGATGACAAACTGATGTGAATAACTATAGACAATATTAACTTAACTCACTGCTCTTAAAAATCTTTGAAAATTAATTATAGATGGATCTATTCCTACCTTGTTGCATACAAAAATTAAACCCTTGTCAGTTTGGATTCAGGAATTTAATAAAAGCACTAATGGGTGCTATCATACACTGCTAGAACTAATATATACAGCACTTGACAGAAAGAATACGCTGGGGCATTTTCATTGAATTATGTATGTCTTTTCGATACAGTCGAACTGAACTGCTGGACTCCAAACTAATGCACTATAGTTCAGAGGCCATTCTCAACCTAACTAAAGGTCATACCATAGTAACAGAACTCAATATGTGTACGCAAGTGATGCAACTCTTCCACACAAACACAGTAGGAGTCCCCACAAGGAAGCATCCTTGGCCACTCTCTTCTAATCAACACATTGATCTACCGAATGCATCACAGTACTCAAACCCATATTATTTGCAGTTTTACAGATGACACAAATATGTCTTTTCCCACCCAAACCACAGTCCTACTAGCACACACAGTCAATGTTGAATTACGACAGTATTTGCCTGGATGTTGACTAGCAAACTTACCCTGAAAATGATAAAAACCTATTTCATTCGTTTGGAACAAAGCTAAGCAAATGATCCACTAAACATAATGCTAAATGGATCATCAGTCACAAGACTCCACAGAGGGAAAGCTCCTAGGTTCCACCTTGACAGTAGCCTTAAGTTCCGGACACACATACAACAAATCACAAGAAAATCTCCAAGGCTTAGGCATATTATCAAAGGTAAGGGTACTATATTCCACAATCAGCTTCTCTGGCATGTGTATGTACCATTTTTCATATACCCTTATCTTACATATGGAATTTGTGCAGGGGGATCAACAACATCCAATCACCAAAAACCCTAAAACCCGAAAAAGGCAGCAGAAAGAATGAAAAAAAAATTTCCCCACTTTGCCAGCCACTCCACCAATTTTAAAAGTTGAATTGTTCCTTTAAGAACATCCATACTTATTCATGTGCCTACTACTTACACAGAACAAACCGCAAATAAAAACCCCCCCACTCAAATTCTCTCCCAACCAAAACGGACAATGCCCACAACACAAGACACAGATTTTTTTTTGATATACCTCGGTTATCACACTGTGAAAAGAACCTTAACATAAAGGGCCCCCAAAAATTGGGAATTTCTTTACCCAAAGATATTAAGGAACCCAGTTGAAAAAAAATTTTAAGTTTCTAAAAAGCCACTAATCCCCCTAGACTAAATGCTAAATACTCAGTACACACTTACTCCCTACAAAATGGCCTCCGCCCAGTCCAAAAGATAACTCCTTCCTAGGATTTGATGTCAAAGAAGTCACCGCCCCAGAAATAGCTAAACTTTTATGATTGGGAACCAATTTTTTACCAAAAAAAATTTAAAGAAAGCAGGAACTAAAAGCTAGCAAAACAGAGACCTCAGCAAGTCACGGGCTTAGAAATAAATAGAAATCTGAAACAAAAAGTAACACCCCAACCCCGTCCCCGACACCATTACACTCTAAAAGACAAGTCACCCTAAAATACCAAAAAATTTAGAGGGAAAAATCAAGAGTTGACCCTAATTGCCAAAGTCATAACCCCAATTCCAAGACCATAAAGCCAACAAAAGTTCTGCGTGTTGGTTAAAGCAAAAAAATCTCCACCCACAGTCACCCAAGAGGCTGCATGGAGCCCCCCTACATTATCAAAGGGCCCCTTGCCCCTTAAATACGTAGTGAAAACCCAAAGGATTTTCAAAAAATGATGGGATACCCAAACGGGTAGAAAAAAAAAAAATGCTGTTAAAATTCCAAACTGCCTACAAGAAACAATACTAAAAAAATCTATTTTTATGAAAACTGGTTTACTCAATGAGTGCCCTTCCAAAAAAAAACAAACCTCCTTTATGATAAAAAATTTCCTTGCCCAAAAAAATTTACCCGTGCTTTGTGGGGTGGAAAAGTCAAGTTTGGAAAAAAGCCCATGGAAGAGAACTTCTCTTAAGAAAAAGACTCAAAACATCCAAGTGGGTGGGGAAGAATAGAGTAAATTGCGATAATCCCCCCAGTCCCCGTTAGTGTTATTTGTCTAAATTTGTGCCCCCCCAAATTTCAATACCCCAAACTCTTTGATTGTCTTGTTGTATTCAACGACCCTTTACCCCATAGTCTTAATTGTGTTTAATACCCCGAATTATCTCCTTTTTAATTTACCCATCACTGTTCTATTTATTTTATTTTAAACTAACCATAAATTGTCCCCAATTTTCTACCTCACTTTAGGAAAAACTCTGTTGCCCAAAATTTTTTTTAAAAACCTATTATTCCCCCAAATTTTTTTTAAAAATATTGACCAATTATTTAAATTTTATTATTGCCATTTTTTTTTATACTTTTTTTAAATGATCTTAAAATACACTTTTTATTATCCTGTTCCCCTCTTACTAGTATTTAACCCAAGTCATTGACATTTTTTTTTTATTTTTTTTATTTTATTTTTTGCTCCTTTAAAACTTGTGTATTTTTTTGGGTTTAAATTTTAAAATTAGTTATACTCTAGTTCTTGAAAAAAATTTATAAGACTTTAGTGCAATTTACAATTGCGGTTGTGCCTTTTTTTTTATTTAGTTTAAATCGTTGTATATGCTCAATACATAGTCAATATCAAATTCTTTATATTGACTATGTGCAATTTACTGTGAGAGTTGGTGCTATTTTTAATTTGTTTTTTTTATTTTGATTAAAAACCAGTTTATTAGTCATTCTGACAACACAAGACAACATAATTCATTAGTGTATTGTGACATACTTATTGACCAAAAGCTTTAGCTTTTTACTTATCCCAAATTCCCCCACTCAGATATCAGTACTAGAACTCAAAACACAACCCGGATATAAAAACCCTAAATTTTAACCTAGAAGTGATTGATCCTTGACCCTGATCAAACCTCCATAATCTGACACCCCAAACAAAAATATTTGGAAAAAAAAATAACTGCCTTTATTAAAGCATCACAAGCCAGCATATCCTAACATGCTAAAAGTTATCAGTTCTTAACACAACATCAGGTCCTTTAAACAAACACTTGAGACTCTGGCATCTTGAGTCACTAAAAAAACCCCCTTTCTTGCATTATTACTCCCAAAACCTGGCTTAAGCAGGGGCACATAGATATCTACCCCCTACCGGATACACAGCAACCACAACTGCAAACCATACCCAAATTGGGGGTGGATTGCAAACTATTTTAACCAGTTATCTTGTTTAGCCACTTGCTTTAGTGATGAATATGGGGAAAAATTTTTTTAATTTTACTGTAAAACCTTTGAGTATAAACAGTGCCATTTTCGGTACCCCACAAAACATCCCAAATTTTTAGTAGAAAAATTAAAGGCATAAAAACAAAAAGCAAAAAGAATAAACACCACCTTCTCTAAAAATGGAGACTTCAAAAATCAACCTTGGCCCACTAGATGATCATAGTGTAAATGATTTCTCAACAAATAGAAAACACACTTTCTACCAAAAAAAACTAAACCAACCCGGCTCAAATGGACAAGTGCAACCTAAAAGACCATGATTCACATTGTTGACAAAACCCTTCACGAATGAAAGCAGACAGTGCAAAAATTGATCGAGTGACTAAGAAGTATTTGAAAAAACCCGTG
>NW_026483344.1:12500-24621 GCF_026875155.1 Cherax quadricarinatus | reverse complement strand
TCCCTTTTCCACCAAAACCTTTCCCAGGAACAATTCCCCCCCCCCCAAAAAAAAAAAAAACGAAAAAAACCCAAACACACACACAAAAATGTTTTTAAATTTTATGAAATACAACAAAAAATAAAACCAAGCCCCCAATGAAGGGAATGTAAACAAGACGACAAAAATAATTTAAGGAAGCTGTTGAAGCAATGAATAATTGCAGCCAGTTAAATAGCTTCGAATATGTTGTATAAAAGAAAAAATTTTTTTTTTTACGTGGATATTATTTCAAAAAATTTAAAGTAATTAAAATTTCCCAAAAACTAAATATAGACAAAAAATTCGGGGACCGGGCCCCCGCCCTGGAGCTGGATATAGTTTGAATGTTATTTATGTTACTACTTCCTTTATGTATTTTCGTTTATTTTTTTTATCTTTTAAATAAAGTTACATAGAATATAGAATATAGGGGAAGGGGGGGTGAGGAAAAAAAATATTTAAACGCCCCCGGCAGAATCTCGATTTTCAAACTGAATTTATTTTTCCCCTGTGAGGATGGACAAAAAAAATTATTATATTGTCCTTTTTACAAAAACTTGAATGTTTCTGATATTTTTCCATGCATTTTTAAATATTTTTTTATCATTTTTCAAAAAATTTTGAATATTTTTCATATATTTTAAAAAAAAATATTCAAGATTTTAAATTTGATTGAAATGTATAGGAAAATTTAAAAATATTTTAAATAATCAAAAAATTTATTACATTCCCTTTTTCAAAAAAAAAAAAAAAAAAAAAATTTCGAGTAGCGTCGGCAGAATGGTTTGGGTCTACAGCCCCCGAGAATGGGTATTGGGGTGCATAATAAAGTTAATAAACTTTGACTAGATGACGGTTCTTGATCATCCGAAATATCGCCTTAGGTTTCCTCTTCAAAATGTGGGGTTAACTGTGAATTTTTCCAGCTACGGTATTGTGGGGTTAAGTGTGAATTGTTCCAGCTACGGTATTGTGGGGTTAAGTGTGAATTGTTCCAACCACGGTATTGTGGGGTTATCTGTGAATTGTTCCAGCCACGGTATTGTGTAGGTTAACTGTGAATTGTTCCAGCCATGGTATCGTGGGGTTAACTGTGAATTGTTCCATCCACGGTACTGTGGGGTTAAATGTGAATTGATTCAGTCATTGTTTTGTGTGTTGGTTGTGATCTGTTTCAGCCATAATATTGTGGGTTTGTTGTGATTTGTTCCAGTCATGGTGTTGTGGGGAGGTTACCTGTGAATTGTTCTAGCAACAGCATTCTGGGTTAGCTGTGACTTGTTCCAGCTACGGTATACTACTGGCTTGAATTCTTTTAAAGATTATTACTCGAGATTCGCGCTGCTTTATTCACCACCACATCTCTTCCAGAAATAAATATGATCGCAGTACCAGTACTGAATATATATACAAAGGTGTGTAGATGTAGAATAGACTCATAAACATACTAACATTAGTGCGTAATCCAAATATACTTTTCGAGTGCATGATTCATAGGCTATAATGCAAGTGAATAATTTAAGTGTATAGGTCATGGTTATAATTAGAGAACTTAATGATTATTATTAATTTATTACTATTAATAAAAATAATTATATATATTTTTTATCGTAAATTATCATATTAAAATGAGGAATGTACTAAAATGGTATTTTATTACATATTTCGACGATTCAGAGCTGTCTGGAGCATTTGCTGACATACCTAAAGATATCTGGAGAAGGTTTCGGTGGTCAACTCCCTCGTGGTCAGGTCTGTGATCAGGCATCGTTGTGCATCAGGGCCTGATCCATCACTTTTTAAGCTAAAAATATTTAATTTTGCAATTTTGTGGGAGAAAAAAGTAAGCTCAATTATTATAATAATAAATAATTAATGGGGAAGTGTTAAAGCCGTAGGGAGTCACACAGCCTGGGGAATGGGAGATAATCAGATTATGCCTGGAGGAAGATCACAGCTCTTATACTCTGAATCAAGAGCCTATCACTTGCATCAAGGTCTAATTATCCAGCAATAATTCACAACACTCTACACGATTTTCTCAAATATAATATTCAGATTGACAACAATCATCCTCCTCTTAATGTCAAATTTAAAGAAGAACAAATTTATGCAATATACCCGCCCGTCTTTTTGGCCTGAGGTGTAATTATTTTGGGCTTTGCGACGAAATAGTGGCCGTCAGTCTTCCAGCGTAAGTTCCCCCATAAAACAAAGTGAAGAGTAGTGTGCAGCGTCGTATAAATTTCTGTCTAGTCCTACATTTTTTTGGCCCCTTCCTCCTGTCGGGGTACTTATGTGTCAAAATATGGCTCTTGTTCAGTACGTTTTGTGTATTAGGTGTGCCTATTTGTCAAAATAGGTGTCATGTAATAGGTAGTCGTGTGTGTGTGTGTGTGTGTGTGTGTGTGTTGTGTGTGTGTTGTGGTGTGTGTGTGTGTGGTGTGTTTCTAGTCATGGCTCTCTTTCAGCACTTTATATTGCGTCTTGTAATACGTATATAGTGTCTATCAAACTGTGGGATAATGGAACATAAAACGTTCGACGCTGAAGATCCTCTCTATTCAACGTGATACCATGTGTAGAGCTTCATCAAACTAGGTTTCGCCCCTGAACAGGGCTTTTTTAGACGACGTTTCATATAGTCATGTACTTGTACAGTTATGATAAAGCACTTCTTAGGGAAAAGCGTCCTATACTGAAAAAGTTTCGCTCAGTTACCTGTGTTCTCCGTTCACTCTTCGTTGGTTACTCTACATTCACCACAAACATAACATAATACGATTCATGCATTATTTCTTCGAGGCTTTAAGTAAATATGACTTATAATATGATACAGTTTGGATAATGTTAATGATTAAGACACAAGATTTACGTGTGTGTGATTTATATACTTTCAGCTAAACAACTGCGATATAGATTAAATAAAACACCATGTTTATCAAAAAGGAATAAAAGTCACAAAGCCGTGGCCGGAACTATTGAAGACTAAGCCAAAAATTAGACGTTCCTGCCCGTCTTGGATCATTATAAAGTCACAAGCGACTTAATAAGGGTCCGGGTCGGTCCTGAATACCCTCTAGTATCATCTCTAATTTGTGGGTTAGTTTGAAAATGCCACCGAGACGCAGTGTTCGGGAAAGTCTTAGGAAGACCATGTACCAACACACCTCTGGTTTACCCGGCTCTTTTTTTTCTGTAGCTTTTACCTCACTTCCGTCACACCCCTTGTATGTCCTTACCTGTGAGTTTTTCTAGTCTAGTCTAGGGAAGGTCCCAAAAAGAAACAGAATCGCGAAGCGAGGCATTTCTATGGGCTGTGTCCCAGTGAATGATATTCTCCCCAGAGAGGTAGTGTCCCCGCAGAGCATGGATCTCCCTGCCTGTGATGTGCCGGAGTGCACGCCATTTGATATATCACATTAATTTATGAAGAGCGGCTCATGCATTTGTCCAAGAAATAGTGGCCATTATTTTGACGTTAATGGGAGGTGGTGGAATGGGGAACACCACAAAGAACTCGTCCACCCCAGATATACAAGGGCGTGTTTAATCTGCAAGTGTTTTTTGTTATAGGTTTTAAAAAATTTTTTTCTCTCTCTCTCTCCTCCTTTTTCCTCTTCCCCTCCTTCCTCTCTTCTTCTTTCTCTCTCTTCTCTCTCTCTCTCTCCCCTCCTTCTCTTCTCTCTTCTCCCTCTCTCTCTCCTCTCACTATCGGCCCCCGGCGATAAAAAAGACGGAAGAGGAAATACACCCAAGCTTTAAATTTGCCGAAAATTCTCGCTGGGAAAAGCTCAAGGCGTGACAATATTATCGGTGGCTTGTAAAAAGGGCGGGGAGAACCAAAATCCAGGTTACCCGTCCCCTGCCACCTAAACCCACCCCCCCCACCACCCACCCCCCCCCCGCCCCGCATGAAATACTGCTTTGATTTAAAAGAGAATATAACCAAATTTACACTAGCATCTGTTTTTTGGCGATGGACCCGGCTGTGGCTAGCAAACATAACCTAAGGGTCAAAAACTGGAAATAGCAGAGTTTTAACTTGTACGCTAACCGATGCTCGATTCTTTCAATTACCTGCATCGCTACCCAATTCCCGACAGATCAATTGTTAACTATTAACAGAAAGTTGTACACTTTCATATTGACTTTTTTTTATGAATGTTGTTGCCACAACAATAACCTGGAAAAACAAGTCTCACCTGTTGAGGGGGGGTTGGCCCCCTTCCCTGAAGAAAAAAAATAGGGAGATACTGGGGGATGGGTGGATGGGGGACATCTGGGGAATGGGTGTGTGTGGGAAGGATAATTAGGAATGGATTGTTGGGGAAGAATAATGGCGAATTGTTGGTGCATATGGGGGGGGCATAATGGGGGTGGGTTTGTGTGGGGGAGGGGAAAGGGTTTAAAGGAGAATGGGGGGTGTGTGTGTGTGGGGAGGATAATGAGAAAATTGGGATGTGTGTGGGGGAAAGGGGAAAAAGGGGAATGTGTGTTGGGAGGATAATGGGGAATGAGTGTGTGGGGGGGGGGGGGAAAGTGAGCATATAAAACGAATGAATAAAAAGAATTTAAAAATCATGCTTTTTGGGGGGGGTGGGAATGAGGGAGGGGGGAGAGGTGGGGGGTGAGGGGGGTTATGAAGTGGGGGGTAATGTAGGGGGTTTAGGTGGGGGTGAGGTAGGGGGTTTTGAGGTGGGGGATGAGGTAGGGGGTTATGAGGTTGGGGATGAGGAAAGGTTATGGTGGGGTGAGGCAGGGGTTATGGGTGGGAGAGGTAGGGGTTATGAGTTGGGGATAGTGGGGGTTATGGGGGGGGTAGGTGGGGGTTATGGGGTTTGGGGGATGAGGAGGGGTTAGAGGTTGGGGATGAGGTGGGGGTTATGGGGGGGGGTGGGGGGGGGTTATGAGGTGGGGGTGAGGTGGGGGTTATGGGGTTGGGATGGGGTGGGGGTTATGAGTTGCGGATGAGGTGGGGTTAGGGTGGGGGTGAGGCGGGGTATGAGGGGGGGAGGGGAAAGGGGTTTATGAGGTTGGGGATGAGGTAGGGGTTATGAGGTGGGAATGGGGTAAGAGTTATGTTTTTTGGGGGTCGGGAATGGAGAAAGTATTTAACAGTTCCTCCTAACACCGTATTATCCCTTAACTGCTCAGTAAATAATTTTTTTCTGATCTTCATAAACACTGTTAATTTCTTACATAGTGTTTAAGGGAATGTTATTTAAAATTTTGGTCCATAATTGGGCAGACTACTGCTACTACTGCACTCGGGTAACTGCTACTACGGGGCTACTACTGCTACTGCTGCTATTTGCGCACTACTCACTACTGGTACTGCTGCTAACTTACTGCTACTACTGCTACTGCTGCTACTGCTGCATGCGGGCTACTGCTGCTTCTGCGCTATTACTGCTATACTGCTACTACTGATACTACTGCACTACGGGTACTGCTGCTACAACTGCTACTACTGCTACGCGGGCTACGCTGCTACTACTGTACTACTGCTAATGCTGTTTACTGCTGCTAATACGCTTACTACTGCTATTTGCTGCTACTGCTTGCTGACTTCACTGCTGTAAGGCTACTACGCTACTGCTGCTACTGCTGCTTTTAACTGCTACTACTGCACTGCTGCTACTGCGCTATTACGCTACTACTGCTACTGCTGCTACTTGCTGCTACAGCTGGACTGCTGCTTATTACTGCAACTACTGCTACTGCTGCTACTGCTCTACTGCTGATTACTGCTACTACTGCTACTGCTGCAACTGCTGCAAACGCTGCTACGCGTTTATTACTGCTACGCTGCTACGCTGCTACTGCGCTACTGCTGCTATTACGCTACTACGCTACTACTGCTACTACTGCTACTACTGCACTGCTGCTACTGCGCTACGGCTGCTATTACGCTACTACTGGTACTTACTGCTACTACTGCACGCTGCTACTGCGCTACTGCGCTTACTGCTGATATTAGGGGCTACTGACAGCTACTACTGCTACAACGCTACTACTGGTACTACTGTACTACTGCTACTGCGGGCTACGGGCCTGCGAAACTGCGCAAAACTGCGGGCTTTTACTGCTACTAACTGCTACTACGCACTACTGCTACTGCTGCAGCTCTGCTACTACTGCTACTGCAGCTACACTGCTACTGCTGCTACTACTTGCTACTACTGCTAACTGTCATGCTGCTGTCTACTGCTGCTACTGCTGGCTATACTGTTACTACTGCTTACTAACGCTACTACGCTACTACTGGTTACTAACTGCTACTACTGCTACTGCTGCAACTGCTGCTACTTGCTCTACTGCTGCTATTACTGTTACTACTGCTACTACTGCTACTACTGCTACTGCTGTACCTGCTGCTACTACTGCTACTGCTGCTACTACTGCTACTGCTGCTACTACTGCTACTACTGCTACTGCTGCTACTGCTGCTACTGCTGCTACTGCTGCTATTACTGCTACTACTGCTACTACTGCTACTACTGCTACTACTGCTACTACTGGTACTACTGCTACTACTGCTACCGCTGCTACTGCTGCTACTGCTGCTACTGCTGCTGTTACTGCTAACTACTGCTCTACTGCTACTGCTGCACTGCTGCTACATTACTGCTACTGCTGCTACTACTGCTACTGCTGCTACTACTGCTACTACTGCTACTGCTGTTACTACTGCTACTACTGCTACTACTGCTACTACTGCTACTGCTGTTACTGTGGCTACTGGCTGTTACTACTGCTACTACTGCTGACTACGCTACTATGCTACTGCTGCAACTGCGGTACTACTGCATACGGCTGCACTACTGCTACTTGCTGCTACTACTGCTATACTGCTACTGCGGGTTACTACTGCTACTGGACTGATACTGCACTACTGCACTGCTGCTACTGCTGTTACTACTGCTACTACTGCTACAAACTGCTACTACTGCTACTACTGCTACTGGGGCTTACGCTACTGCTGCTACTGCTGCACTGCTGCACTGCTGAATTACTGCTACTACGCTACTACTGCTACTACTGCAAACTCGCAACTACTGCTACTACTGCTACTGCTGCTACTACGCTACTGCTGCTACTAATGCTACTACTGCATATCTGTTACTACTGCTACTACTGCTAACTACTGCTACTATGCTACTACTGCTACTGCTGCTACTGCTGCTACTACTGCTACTACTGCTACTACTGCTACTACTGCAACTACTGCTACTACTGCTACTGCTGCTACTACTGCTACTGCTGCTACTACTGCTACTACTGCTACTGCTGTTACTACTGCTACTACTGCTACTACTGCTACTACTGCTACTACTGCTACTGCTGCTACTGCTGTTACTACTGCTACTACTGCTACTACTGCTACTACTGCTACTGCTGCAACTGCTGCTACTACTGCTACTGCTGCTACTACTGCTACTGCTGCTACTACTGCTACTACTGCTACTGCTGTTACTACTGCTACTACTGCTACTACTGCTACTACTGCTACTGCTGCAACTAGCTGCTACTACTGCTACTGCTGCTACTACTGCTACTGCTGCTACTACTGCTACTACTGCTATAACTGTGCTGTTTACTATCTGCTAACTACTGCTCTACTGCTACTACTGTTTACTACTGCTACTGCTGCGTACTGCTGTTACTACTGCTATTTACTGCTATTTACTGCTACTACTGCTACTGCTGCTACTACTGCTACTACTGCTACTGCTGTTACTACTGCTACTGATGCTACTACTGCTACTACTGCTACTGCTGCTACTACTGCTACTACTGCTACTACTGCTATTGCTGCTATTACTGCTACTACTGCTACTGCTGCTACTGCTGCTACTACTGCTACTACTGCTACTACTGCTACTGCTGCTACTACTGCTACTACTGCTACTGATGCTCTACTGCTACTACTGCTACTACTGCTACTACTGCTACTGCTACTGCTGTACTGCTGCTACTACTGCTACTACTGCCTGCTACTACTGCATACTTACTATGCTAACCTACTGCTGCTACTACTGCTACTACTGCTACTACTGCTACTGCTGCTACTACTGCTACTACTGCTACTACTGCTACTACTGCTACTGCTGATACTACTGCTGCTACTACTGCTACTACTGCTACTACTGCTACTACTGCAACTACTGCTCTACTTTGCATGCTACTCCTGCTACTACTGTATACTGATTGCTACTACTGCTTACTGCTAACGCTACACTACTGCTACTGCTGCTACTGCTGTTACTACTGCTACTTTGCTGCTGCTACTACTGCTACTGCTACACTGCTCGCTACTACTACTGCTACTACTGCTACTACTGCTACTGACTGCTACTACTGCTACTACTGCTACTGCTGCTACTACTGCTACTACTGCAACTACTGCTACTACTGCTACTGCTACTGCTGCTACTGCTGCTACTACTGTTACTACTGCTACTACTGCTACTACTGCTACTGCTGCTACTACTGCTACTACTGTTACTAATGCTACTACTGCTACTGCTGCTACTACTGCTACTACTGCTACTGCTGTTACTACTGCTACTGCTGCTACTACTGCTACTGCTGCTTGCTACTGCTACTGACTGCTACTATACTGCTACTACTGCTACTGCTGATACTCTGCTGCTACTACTGGCACTACTGCTAACTGTTGCTACTACTGTACTACTGCTACTACTGCAACCTACTGTTTAACTGCTACTACTCCTGCTACTAACTGTTTACTAATGCTACTACTGCAAACTGCTTGCTACTACTGCTACTACTGCTACTGCTGTTACTACTGCTACTAGCTGCACTAGTACTACTGCTACTGCTGCTGCTACTGCTACTACTGCTACTACTGCTACTACGCTTACTGCTACTGCTGCTACTGCTGCTACTACTGCCTACTACTGCTACTACTGCTACACGTACTGCTGCTACTGCTACCTGTTACTGCTACTACTGCTACTGCTGCTACTACTGCAAACTACTGCAACTACTGCTACTACTGCTACTGCTGCTACTGCTGCTACTCTACGGGCCCCTACCTACTGCTACTACTGCTACTACCTGCTATTTGCTCAGCTACTACTGCACTACTGTACTATTTAAGCTACTACTGTCTACTATGCTGCTACTACTGCTACAACTGTTTTACTGCTTGTTACTACTGCTACTGCTGCTACTACTTTTTTCATACTGCTACTCTGCTGCTACTACTGCTAACTGCTGCTACTACTGCTACTACTGCTACTGCTGCTACTACTGCTACTACTGCTACTACTGTACTACTGCACACTAGTGCTGCTACTCGCTACTGTTTGCTACTACTGCTACTTTAACTGCTACTGCTGCTAACTTACTGCTACTGCTACTACTGCTGATTCACTACTGACTACTGCGGCTGCTACTGCTGCTTACTACTGCTACTACTGTTACTAACTTGCTACTACTGCTACTGTTGCTACTTACTACTGCTACTGCTTACTACTGCTACTGCTACTTACTGCTTGTTACTACTGCTATACTGCTTTACTACTGCTACTGCTGCAGCTTACTGCTAGCTTACTACTGCTACTAGCTGCTACCTGACTGCTACTACTGCAAACTGCTGTTACTAACTACTAAAGCTCTACTGCTACTGCTGCTACTGCTGCTACTACTGCTACTACTGCTACTACTGCAACTACTGCTACTGCTGCTACTACTGCTACTACTGCTACTACTGCTACTGCTGCTACTACTGCTACTACTGCTACTGCTGTTACTACTGCTACTGCTGCTACTAACTGCTACTGCCTGCGCTACACTGCTGTTACTACTGCTAACTGCTACTGCTTCCGCAAACTTTTGCTACTACTGATACTGCTACTGCTGCTGCTACTGCTACTGCTGCTACTATTGCTACTACTGCTACTGCTGTTACTACTGCTACTGCTGCTACTGCTGTTACTACTGCTACTGCTGCTACTGCTGTACTACTGCTACTCACACTGCTACTACTGCTACTATGCTACTGCGTTTTACTAACTGCTACTACTGCTGCTACTACTGCAAACTGCTACTGCTACTACTGCTACTGCTACTAGCCTTACGTACTGGCTACTTCTGTTTACTATTTGCTGTTACTACTGCATGTTACTACTGCTACTACAGCTACTACTGCAACTACTGCTACTGGTAACTGCTACTACTGCTACTGCTACTGCTGCTACTCCTAAGCTACTGCTGTATACTACCTGCTACTACTGCTACTGCTACTGCTGCTACTACTGCAAACTGCTGTTACATACTGCTACTACTGCTACTGCTGTTTACTACTAACTGCTGCAAACTACTGCTACTTGCCTGCTACTACTGCTACTGCTACTGCTGACACTGCTACTCTTATTTGCTTACTGCTGACTGCTAGCTACTCGCTACTGCTACTGCTGTTTACTACCTATCTGCTACTACTGCTATTTGCTACTACTGCTGCTATTTGCTGCTACTATGCTACTGCTGCTACTAAGCTACTACTGCTACTGCTACTACTACTGCTACTGATGCTACTACTGCTGTTTGCTAATGCGACTGTTTACTGCTACTGCTGCTACTACTGCTACTGCTTGCTACTGCTACTACTGCTACTGCTGCTACTACTGCTACTGCATGCTACTACTGCTACTCTGCTACTCTACTACTGCTACTGCTGCTACTACTGCTACTGCTGCTACTACTACTACTGCTCTACTGCTACTACTACTACTACGCTACTACTACTGCTACTGCTGCTACTGCTACTGCTGCTACACTGCTACTGCTGCTACTGACTACTACTGCTACTGCTGCTTACTACTGCTGCTACTGCTGCTACTACTGCTACTGCTACTACTACTGCTTACTGCTGCAAACTGCTACTAGGGCTTGCGCTACTACTGCTACTGCTGCTACTACTGCTACTGCTACTTACTACTGCTACTGCTGCTTACTGCTACTGCTGTTTACTACTACTTACTCTACTGCTACTCACTACTGCTACTGATGCTACTGCTACTAGCTGCTGCTACTGCTACTACTGCTACTACTGCTACTACTACTGCTACTGCGTTCTACTGCTACAGCTACTGCTGCTACTACTACTACTGCTATTTGCTACTACTGCTACTGCTACTGATGCTACTAGCTACTGCTAGCTACACTACTACTTGCTACTGCTACTACTACTTGCTACTGCTGCAAACTGCTACTGCTGTTATACTACTGCTACTGCTGCTACTACTGTTACTACTGCTACTGCTGCTACTGCTGTTACTACTGCTACTGCTGCTATTTACTGCTGCTACTGCTACTGCTGTTGTACTACTGCTACTGTGCTACTGCTACTAGCATTAGCACTGCTGTTACTCCCTATCCTACTTTTGCTTTACTACTACTACTGCTACTGACTGCTACTGCTGTTACTACTGCTACTGCTGCTATCTACTGCTACTACTGCTACTACTGCTACTGCTTACTAACTGCTACTGCTACTGCTACTGCTATCTAACTGTTTGCTACTACTGCTACTTACTGCTACTAACTGCACCTAACTGCTACTGCTGCTACTGCTACTACTGCTACTGCTGCTACTACTGCTACTGCTGCTACTACTGCTACTACTGCTACTGCGTTACTACTCTACTGCAACTGCTAACTACTACTGCTACTGCTGCATACTGCCTGTTACTACTCTACTGCTACTGCTGCTACTACTGACTGTCACTTACTGATACTGCTATGCTGCTCTGCTACGGCTTATACTCCCTGCTACTATTGCTACTACTGCTACTGCTGTTACTACTGCTACTACTGCTAACTGCTGTTACTACTGCTATACTGCTGCTACTACTGGCTATCTACTGCTACTGCCTGTAGTTCCCCTTTACTGCTACTAGCTGCTACTACTGCCTACTGACTGCTACTATAACTGCTACTGCTACTGCTTGCTACTGCCTGCTACTGCTGTTACTACTGCTACTGACTACCTACTGCTGTTACTACTGCTACTGCTGCTACTACTGCTACTGCAATGCTACTGTCTGCTGTTACTACGCTACGCTGC
>NW_026483344.1:0-7500 GCF_026875155.1 Cherax quadricarinatus | reverse complement strand
CTTGTTAATAACCTTCACTTGTTAATAACCTTGACTTGTTAATAACCTTGACTTGTTAATAACCTTCACTTGTTAATAACCTTCACTTGTTAATAACCTTGACTTGTTAATAACCTGCACTTGTTAATAACCTTGACTTGTTAATAACCTTCACTTGTTAAAAACCCTATCACTTGTTAATAACCTTCACTTGTTAATAACCATGACTTGTTAATAACCTTCACTTGTTAATAACCTTCACTTGTTAATAACCTTCACTTGTTAATAACCTTCACTTGTTAATAACCTTCACTTGTTAATAACCTTCACTTGTTAATAACCTTCACGTGTTAATAACCTTCACTTGTTAATAACCTTCACTTGTTAAATAACCTTCACTTGTTAATAACCTTCACGTGTTAATAACCTTCACTTGTTAATAACCTTCACTTGTTAATAACCTTCACTTGTTAATAACCTTCACTTGTTAATAACCTTCACGTGTTAATAACCTTCACTTGTTAATAACCTTCATTTGTTAATAACCTTCACTTGTTAATAACCTTCACTTGTTAATAACCTTCACGTGTTAATAACCTTCACTTGTTAAAAACATTCACTTGTTAATAACCTTCACTTGTTAATAACCTTCACTTGTTAATAACCTTCACTTGTTAATAACCTTCACTTGTTAATAACCTTCACTTGTTAATAACCTTCACTTGTTAATAACCTTCACTTGTTAATAACTTTCACTTGTTAATAACCTTCACGTGTTAATAACCTTGACTTGTTAATAACCTTCACGTGTTAATAACCTTCACTTGTTAATAACCTTCACTTGTTAATAACCTTCACTATTTAATAACCTTCACTTGTTAATAACCTTCACTTGTTAATAACCTTCACTTGTTAATAACCTTCACTTGTTAATAACCTTCACTTGTTAATAACCTTCACTTGTTAATAACCTTCACTTGTTAATACTTTCACTTGTTAATAACCTTCACGTGTTAATAACCTTCACTTGTTAATAACTTTCACTTGTTAATAACCTTCACTTGTTAAAAACCTTCACTTGTTAATAACCTTCACTGTTAATAACCTTCACTTGTTAATAACTTTCACTTGTTAATAACCTTCACGTGTTAATAACCTTCACTTGTTAATAACTTTCACTTGTTAATAACCTTCACTTGTTAATAACCTTCACGTGTTAATAACCTTCACTGTTAATAACTTTCACTTGTTAAAATAACCTTCACGTGTTAATAACCTTCACTTGTTAATAACCTTCACTTGTTAATAACCTTCACTTGTTAATAACCTTCACGTGTTAATAACCTTCACTTGTTAATAACCTTCACTTGTTAATAACCTTCACTTGTTAATAACCTTCACTTGTTAATAACTTTCACTTGTTAATAACCTTCACGTGTTAATAACCTTCACTTGTTAATAACTTTCACTTGTTAATAACCTTAACTTGTTAATAACCTTCACGTGTTAATAACCTTCACTTGTTAATAACTTTCACTTGTTAATAACCTTCACGTGTTAATACCCTTCACTTGTTAATAACCTTCACTTGTTAATAACCTTCACTTGTTAATAACTTTCACGTGTTATTAACCTTCACTTGTTAATAACCTTCACTTGTTAATAACCTTCACGTGTTAACAACCTTCACTTGTTAATAACCTTCACGTGTTAATAACCTTCACTTGTTAATAACCTTCACTTGTTAATAACCTTCACTTGTTAATAACCTTCACTTGTTAATAACCTTCACGTGTTAATAACCTTCACTTGTTAATAACCTTCACTTGTTAATAACCTTCACTTTGTTAATAACCTTCACTTGTTAATAACCTTCACTTGTTAAAAACCCTTTCCCACTTGTTAATAACCTTCACGTGTTAATAACCTTCACTTGTTAATAACCTTCACTTGTTAATAACCTTCACTTGTTAATAACCTTCACGTGTTAATAACCTTCACTTGTTAATAACCTTCACTTGTTAATAACCTTCACGTGTTAATAACCTTCACTTGTTAATAACCTTCACTTGTTAATAACCTTCACGTGTTAATAACCTTCACTTGTTAATAACCTTCACTTGTTAATAACCTTCACGTGTTAATAACCTTCACTTGTTAATAACCTTCACTTGTTAATAACCTTCACGTGTTAATAACCTTCACTTGTTAATAACCTTCACTTGTTAATAACCTTCACTTGTTAATAACCTTCACTTGTTAATAACCTTGACTTGTTAATAACCTTCACTTGTTAATAACTTTCACTTGTTTATAACCTTCACTTGTTAATAACCTTCACTTGTTAATAACCTTCACTTGTTAATAACCTTCACGTGTTAATAACTTTCACTTGTTAATAACCTTCACGTGTTAATAACCTTCACTTGTTAATAACTTTCACTTGTTAATAACCTTCACTTGTTAATAACCTTCACTTGTTAAATAACCTTCACTTGTTAATAACCATTGACTTGTTAATAACCTTCACTTGTTAATAACCTTCACTTGTTAATAACCTTCACTTGTTAATAACTTTCACTTGTTTATAACCTTCACTTGTTAATAACCTTCACTTGTTAATAACCTTCACTTGTTAATAACCTTCACGTGTTAATAACTTTCACTTGTTAATAACCTTCACGTGTTAATAACCTTCACTTGTTAATAACTTTCACTTGTTAATAACCTTCACTTGTTAATAACCTTCACTTGTTAATAACCTTCACGTGTTAATAACCTTCACGTGTTAATAACCTTCACTTGTTAATAACTTTCACTTGTTAATAACTTTCACTTGTTAATAACCTTCACTTGTTAATAACCTTCACTTGTTAATAACCTTCACTTGTTAATAACCTTCACTTGTTAATAACCTTCACGTGTTAATAACCTTCACTTGTTAATAACCTTCACTTGTTAATAACCTTCACTTGTTAATAACCTTCACTTGTTAATAACCTTCACTTGTTAATAACCTTCACTTGTTAATAACCTTGACTTGTTAATAACCTTGACATGTTAATAACCTTCACTTGTTAATAACCTTCACTTGTTAATAACCTTCACTTGTTAATAACCTTGACTTGTTAATAACCTTCACTTGTTAATAACCTTCACTTGTTAATAACCTTCACTTGTTAATAACCTTCACTTGTTAATAACCTTCACTTGTTAATAACCTTGACATGTTAATAACCTTCACTTGTTAATAACCTTCACTTGTTAATAACCTTCACTTGTTAATAACCTTCACGTGTTAATAACCTTCACTTGTTAATAACGTTCACTTGTTAATAACTTTCACTTGTTAATAACCTTCACTTGTTAATAACCTTGACTTGTTAATAACCTTCACTTGTTAATAACCTTCACTTGTTAATAACCTTGACATGTTAATAACCTTCACTTGTTAATAACCTTCACTTGTTAATAACCTTCACTTGTTAATAACCTTCACGTGTTAATAACCTTCACTTGTTAATAACGTTCACTTGTTAATAACTTTCACTTGTTAATAACTTTCACTTGTTAATAACCTTCACTTGTTAATAACCTTGACTTGTTAATAACCTTCACGTGTTAATAACCTTCACTTGTTAATAACCTTCACGTGTTAATAACCTTGACTTGTTAATAACCTTCACGTGTTAATAACCTTCACTTGTTAATAACTTTCACTTGTTAATAACCGTCACTTGTTAATAACCTTCACTTGTTAATAACCTTGACTTGTTAATAACCTTCACGTGTTAATAACCTTCACTTGTTAATAACTTTCACTTGTTAATAACCTTCACTTGTTAATAACCTTGACTTGTTAATAACCTTCACGTGTTAATAACCTACACTTGTTAATAACCTTCACGTGTTAATAACCTTGACTTGTTAATAACCTTCACGTGTTAATAACCTTCACTTGTTAATAACTTTCACTTGTTAATAACCTTCACTTGTTAATAACCTTGACTTGTTAATAACCTTCACTTGTTAATAACTTTCACTTGTTAATAACCTTCACTTGTTAATAACCTTGACTTGTTAATAACCTTCACGTGTTAATAACCTTCACTTGTTAATAACCTTCACTTGTTAATAACTTTCACTTGTTAATAACCTTCACTTGTTAATAACCTTGACTTGTTAATAACCTTCACGTGTTAATAACCTTCACTTGTTAATAACTTTCACTTGTTAATAACCTTCACTTGTTAATAACCTTGACTTGTTAATAACCTTCACGTGTTAATAACCTTCACTTGTTAATAACCTTCACGTGTTAATAACCTTGACTTGTTAATAACCTTCACGTGCTAATAACCTTGTGATGAATGGTTTGAAAAACCGACAAGTTGAAGATTGAGACACTTATGCAGCATATGGGAATCTTTATTCAGGAAACGTTTCGCCACGCAGTGGCTTCATCAGTCCAATACAAAGAAGGCGTAAGGAGAGGAGGAGAATGAGGTAATCAGTCCCTCAACCTGGAGTCGATGTGTTCAGTCCATCAATCTTGTAGAATGTACAGCATAGGGCCGTAAGACGTGGCTTATATACTGTAGAGATGTGAGGTGAAGCAGGCGGAGGCGGGTCATAGTGGTACCATCCACTAGTCGAAGTAGGTCTTCGTCCAAAGGTTGAACAAGTGTTGAAGAATTCTTTGTAACAAGATCCCATGATGCTGCTGTGTCTGACAGTTGTGATGAATGGTTTGAAAAACCGACAAGTTGAAGATTGAGACACTTATGCAGCATATGGGAATCTTTATTCAGGAAACGTTTCGCCACGCAGTGGCTTCATCAGTCCAATACAAAGAAGGCGTAAGGAGAGGAGGAGAATGAGGTAATCAGTCCCTCAACCTGGAGTCGATGTGTTCAGTCCATCAATCTTGTAGAATGTACAGCATAGGGCCGTAGACGTGGCTTATATACTGTAGAGATGTGAGGTGAAGCAGGCGGAGGCGGGGTCATAGTGGTACCATCCACTAGTCGAAGTAGGTCTTCGTCCAAAGGTTGAACAAGTGTTGAAGAATTCTTTGTAACAAGATCCCATGATGCTGCTGTGTCTGACAGTTGTGATGAATGGTTTGAAAAACCGACAAGTTGAAGATTGAGACACTTATGCAGCATATGGGAACCTTTATTCGGAAACGTTTCGCCACGCAGTGGCTTCATCAGTCCAATACAAAGAAGGCGTAAGGAGAGGAGGAGAATGAGGTAATCAGTCCCTCAACCTGGAGTCGATGTGTTCAGTCCATCAATCTTGTAGAATGTACAGCATAGGGCCGTAGACGTGGCTTATATACTGTAGAGATGTGAGGTGAAGCAGGCGGAGGCGGGGTCATAGTGGTACCATCCACTAGTCGAAGTAGGTCTTCGTCCAAAGGTTGAACAAGTGTTGAAGAATTCTTTGTAACAAGATCCCATGATGCTGCTGTGTCTGACAGTTGTGATGAATGGTTTGAAAAACCGACAAGTTGAGATTGAGACACTTATGCAGAAATATGGGAATCTTTATTCAGGAAACGTTTCGCCACGCAGTGGCTTCATCAGTCCAATACAAAGAAGGCGTAAGGAGAGGAGGAGAATGAGGTAATCAGTCCCTCAACCTGGAGTCGATGTGTTCAGTCCATCAATCTTGTAGAATGTACAGCATAGGGCCGTAGATGTGGCTTATATACTGTAGAGATGTGAGGTGAAGCAGGCGGAGGCGGGGTCATAGTGGTACCATCCACTAGTCGAAGTAGGTCTTCGTCCAAAGGTTGAACAAGTGTTGAAGAATTCTTTGTAACAAGATCCCATGATGCTGCTGTGTCTGACAGTTGTGATGAATGGTTTAAAAAACCGACAAGTTGAAGATTGAGACACTTATGCAGCATATGGGAATCTTTATTCAGGAAACGTTTCGCCACGCAGTGGCTTCATCAGTCCAATACAAAGAAGGCGTAAGGAGAGGAGGAGAATGAGGTAATCAGTCCCTCAACCTGGAGTCGATGTGTTCAGTCCATCAATCTTGTAGAATGTACAGCATAGGGCCGTAGACGTGGCTTATATACTGTAGAGATGTGAGGTGAAGCAGGCGGAGGCGGGGTCATAGTGGTACCATCCACTAGTCGAAGCAGGTCTTCGTCCAAAGGTTGAACAAGTGTTGAAGAATTCTTTGTAACAAGATCCCATGATGCTGCTGTGTCTGACAGTTGTGATGAATGGTTTGAAAACCGACAAGTTGAAGATTGAGACACTTATGCTGCATAAGTGTCTCAATCTTCAACTTGTCGGTTTTTCAAACCATTCATCACAACTGTCAGACACAGCAGCATCATGGGATCTTGTTACAAAGAATTCTTCAACACTTGTTCAACCTTTGGACGAAGACCTACTTCGACTAGTGGATGGTACCACTATGACCCCGCCTCCGCCTGCTTCACCTCACATCTCTACAGTATATAAGCCACGTCTACGGCCCTATGCTGTACATTCTACAAGATTGATGGACTGAACACATCGACTCCAGGTTGAGGGACTGATTACCTCATTCTCCTCCTCTCCTTACGCCTTCTTTGTATTGGACTGATGAAGCCACTGCGTGGCGAAACGTTTCCTGAATAAAGATTCCCATATGCTGCATAAGTGTCTCAATCTTCAACTTGTCGGTTTTTCAAACCATTCATCACAACTGTCAGACACAGCAGCATCATGGGATCTTGTTACAAAGAATTCTTCAACACTTGTTCAACCTTTGGACGAAGACCTACTTCGACTAGTGGATGGTACCACTATGACCCCGCCTCCGCCTGCTTCACCTCACATCTCTACAGTATATAAGCCACGTCTACGGCCCTATGCTGTACATTCTACAAGATTGATGGACTGAACACATCGACTCCAGGTTGAGGGACTGATTACCTCATTCTCCTCCTCTCCTTACGCCTTCTTTGTATTGGACTGATGAAGCCACTGCGTGGCGAAACGTTTCCTGAATAAAGATTCCCATATGCTGCATAAGTGTCTCAATCTTCAGCTAATAACCTTGACTTGTTAATAACCTTCACTTGTTAATAACTTTCACTTGTTAATAACCTTCACTTGTTAATAACCTTGACTTGTTAATAACCTTCACGTGTTAATAACCTTCACTTGTTAATAACCTTCACGTGTTAATAACCTTGACTTGTTAATAACCTTCACTTGTTAATAACCTTGACTTGTTAATAACCTTCACTTGTTAATAACCTTCACGTGTTAATAACCTTGACTTGTTAATAACCTTCACTTGTTAATAACCTTCACTTGTTAATAACCTTCACTTGTTAATAACCTTCACGTGTTAATAACTTTGACTTGTTAATAACCTTCATGTGTTAATAACCTTGACTTGTTAATAACCTTCACGTGTTAATAACCTTGACTTGTTAAAACCTTCACTTGTTAATAACCTTCATTTGCTAATAACTTCACTTTTTAATAACCTTCATTTGTTAAT
>NW_026483333.1:0-25504 GCF_026875155.1 Cherax quadricarinatus | reverse complement strand
TTTCCCCCTTAAGAATCAGGTTTATGGAATTACAAAGAAGGCCTAAGGTATGTGTGGGTTTTGGGAGGGCGTGGTTGGGTAAAGATGTGGTAATGACTGCGGTAAGACAGGGAGGATTGGGATTGATGGCAATTAGGGTCTAGGGTGGAAGGCGCTATATGTGAAGCAGAGGTATATTCGGGCAGCGGGGGAAAGGGGTCTTCGGGTGGGGGAGGTGATGGGGGATATCCGCAAATGGTGGGGTGGCAGGGAACTTAGTGGAGTGTGAGATATGTTGCGGTTTATGTTAAAGGTACGCAATGTTAAAAAAACTCAAGGTAAAACGGTTAGTGGGGTGTGGGTCGTCGTCAGGAATCAATGCAAGGGATGGCAGTGTATCCCACATATGATTGGAGAGTGATATGGGTGGAATTTAGTAAATTAAGAATACCGGCAAGAGCGAGGGAATTAGTTTATAGATTTCTTATGGGGACGTTAGCATCGAAAGAGGTGCTAAGACGAATGGGTTTTGTGAGAGAGGCATCATGCGGTTTTTGTGGGGAAGTTGAAACGGCTTTTCATGTAGTATATTTTTGTTCTGCTTTGGAGGTGGTAAGATTGTGGTTGAAGAGGGTTTTCTTTTTATTGGGGGGGGGACAGATATCAACCCTCAGGGCTTTAATGTTAGATATGGGAGGGGTACCCAAAGAGGTGGGGAGGGCTATCAGATACGTAATAGTTGATTACTTGCATGTTTCTTGGGGGATGAGGGAGGTGGAGGGAAACATTAGGATAAAAGCGTTGGCGGCGTGTTTTTATAGGACAGCATGTAGGAACAAACAATTATATGGGGGAAGGTGGGTAATTAGTTTTCCGGAGGGATATCGTGAGCTTACTGTTGAACGTCTACTCCGTTTGGTGACGGGGTGAGAGGCAAGGGGTTGGTCTCTTCAGTGGTGTGTCCTCTTGGAGTGATTGGAAGCCTGATGAGGAAGGTTGATTGGTTTGCAAGGTGGTAGATGTGGGTAAAGTTTTTTTTTTTTGCAGGGAGCCGTCGGGGGCTCCGGGGTATGTAGACCTTTATGAATTTTGTAAAATCACAGAGTCAAAAGTAGTATGTGATTTTCTGTTTTTTCTCTTATTGTTATATAAGAACCATTTTATATAGGGGGTTTATATTTATATGTATATTGTGGGGAAATTTGTTTTATACATTCGAATCTGTTTAGATTTATCCTTGTCATACGTCTCTTTTTTTTTTTTTAAAGGGGTACAAAATGACCTATTACCAAAATATAAAAGTTTTTGATGGGGTTTAATAACCCTTATTTGATGGAAGGTCATATTATAATTGGTGTTAATGGTACATTAATTTTGTGTGTGTGTGGGTGTGTTTGGGGGAACCAATGTTTGGGTATGTTCTATCATTAGATGTAATTTTTTTTTAGTTTATTTGGTGAAAGTCTTTTAGTGTTTTAAATTTTATGTATGACCCGTTTGTTCTGTAAAACAAATCACATACCGTTTTGTTTATAAGCAGGTATAGTTACATTATATATATATATATATATATATATATATATTTTTATATATATTATATATATTTTATATATTTATATTTTAATGTTTTTTTTTTTTAGGGGTTTTTATTTTTTTTTTTCCAACTTTTTTTTTTAATTTTTTTTTTTGGGGTTTTTTAGGAATTTGTTTTCAATGTTTTACAATGTTTTTTTGTGTCCCGGGACATTGTTGCCACTTTTGTTTTGGATGTTTTTGATTTTGTTTGTTAGTTTTTTTTTTTGTGTAAGTCTTTTTTGTGTTGTTTGTTTGTTTAGTTAAACCCGTCTGTGCTGTAAGAACATATGTGCCATAATGTTGTGTATGTGATGTGTTTTGAAAATTTCATATATACATGATTATAGGACTTATTTTACAGTTTTTGATCCGACGTTCTGTTTTGTAGTCGGATGTTTTTTTTTTTTTTTTTTTTTTTTTTTTTTCCCGTAAACGGGTTGGGTTTCTTACGGTAGAAATTTTTTATTCAATTGTTAAATGGGTTTTTTTTGTTTTTTGTGTGTGGGTTTACATTGTCTGTCACGGGTTTTTGGTTTGCTAAATTTTCGGCTTGTATCATGTGTATGTTTTTTTTAAAAAAAATATAAAAAAAAAAAAAAGTTGTTGACGGGGGGTATCAGGGGGGATAAGATGTTTTCTATGGAGTTTTGAAGGTGATGAATGTGTTGCAGTTCTAGAGTTCTCAGGGAGGGGATTCCCGATTTTAGGGCCTTTGACATCATTGAATTTTTGAAAAGGGTTTGTCGGACACGGGGGAAATTTGAGATGTTTGGTTTGGGGTTATGCCTTGGGTTTTGTCCAACTATCAATAAAAACGTTTTTAAAGGGGCAAAAGGGTTTTTTAGAGTTTTAAAGGGCCCTTTTGATGTAGATTTTACAGTGTAGTGTGGATGTACTGAAATGGGAGTAAGTTTAGGTCTTGAAGAGGGGGGAATTGTTGCCAGGGATGGGATTTAGGAATTCTTACGCATTTTTTGTTGGGTTATTATTGGCTTTAGGTGTTTTGCTGCATTTGACCCCAAAAGCACAAAATAGCATAGGTGAGGTAGGATAAAAAAGTGAGTGGTATAGTGGGGAAAAGGGGATTTTGCGGCAGTAGTTGTATTTGGAGAGGACCCCACCGTTTTGGATACTTTTTTGGCTATATGCTGGAAGGGGTGCGAATTCAGGTTGTTGTCAAGGTAAAAGCTAGGAATTTTCCCCCATTATTTTGGTAATTAGATGTTGTAAATTTTAATGTTAATTTGTGATCTCCTGCTTTTGCTCCCAAAACATAAATATAGGGGGTTTTGCCAGTTTAATGAAAGTTTTTTGGGCTGTCATCCAAGTCGTATTTTTAATCAGTCCTCATTCACAATGGTTTTGGGGTGGAAATTAGGGGAGAGATGACTAAGTGTGTCATCAGCAAAGGAATGGGTTTCAGGTGTTGGGTACTTTTGGAAGGTCTTTGATGTATATGGGGAAGAGCAGGGGCCCAAGGCCCATTCCCTGCGGAACCCCGTATCAAGTGGCCGTGGCTGAGTTGTGTCTTTAAGGTGACGTATGATACCTTTTAGAAATGAAGATTTGAAATAGAAAAGGCATGGCCTCTTATACAATAGTGATCAAGTTTGGGGTAGGTGTCGTGGCTACTGTGTCAAAAGCTTTTCTTAGGTCAAAAAAAATTCTAGTGGTATTCCTTTTTCCCCAATGCGGTGAAAAAGCAGTCTAGCATTTTTATGATTGCATCTTTAGTGTTTTTTTTTTTTCCCTGAACCCAAACTGGCAGGGGTTGAGTAGTTTTGAGCCGTTTAAATGAATACAGTCTCCTGGCACGAGTTTCTCAATTTTTTGGATAGAAATGAAGTTAGATATTGGCCTATAGTTGTTTAAGTTGTAGGGTCACCCACCTTTATGTTTTGGTGTAACCTTCCCATTTGAGTGTTTCGGGAAGGGCAGTCTCTATGATTGTTAAAAAAGTAATGAAAAGCATGCGAAAGGACATGGGCCGCTCGTTTGTACAGAATGGTGGGACATGAGAAGTTTTCCCCGAGTAATTTTTAAGTGACTTTTGTCTCAATGATTCGGGGTCAGTTGGTGCAAGATAGAAGGAATTGGGGAAACCCATTAGGTGTCCCAGCTGGGCTTTGGGTTTATGTGGGATTTTATGGCGAGATTAGACCCTAGTTTGAAAGAAGTCGTTTATCTTGTTAGCTTTGTCAGTGGGAGTAGTGGTGTTTCATTAGGTTTTAGTTAGGACTATTTTGGTTTTTTTCATTTTGTGGGCCCCTAAAATTGAGGAGTGTTTTCCAGGTTTTTTTTATATCTCCCCATGTCTGTGAATTACGGAAAATAGTATGTTGTTTGGCTTTCTTTTTTCTTTGGTAGGGGGTGATGAATAGTGTTTGATATTTTGTGTATTAAGCCCTGCTATATTGCTTTTCTATTGGTGTTTCTTGTCAATGGGTTTCGAATGGTGTGGTTTGCCATGGGCAACCAAGCCGTTTGTTTGTGATTTTTTGTTTTTTTAGGACAATGTTTGTTGTATTTCTAAAGTATTTGTTAAAAAAAAGTCTGAAAAATGTCTCAGTTTGTTTCCCGGGTTCAGTTCTTCGTTTAAACCCAACCCCTTTAACTGGTGCAATATTATGGTAGTACATTGTTTGAATTTTTTTCCGGCATCGTTTAGTCCGTGCAACTTGTTATCTTGTCCGTCCCCAATTGTGTAGCCTATTTACCAGTGTTTCTTTACTGTGCTTCTAGTTACCTCATTTTTATTGTCTTGTATAGGCCTATCCCTTCCCCAGTGATTTTTCCTGGTGCAGTAAAAGATGAAATGATCCTAAGCCTGTGGTAAGACGCCTGATCGACTAATGTTTAAAATGGTTTCGAAATATGTGGCAATTAGGGTGGCTGAGAACTGGTGATCCAGGTTGGTGTATTAATTTTTGAGTGTAACTATTTAAAACCTTGAAATTTTTTTCCCTTTTTCATAGCCGTTATTTTGCTGCTGAAAAACAGATATTTAATCTCCCAGTATTATTGTTCGCAATTTTTTTCTAGTCCGGACAATACTTGGAAAAGTCTTCTAAGAATGGTCGGGGGAGGGGGCGGTAAAAAAAATTCTACTAAGATGGGGTTTGGTCTTGGGAAGCTCACTTCAAAACCCTAGAATATCCGTTTATTGTTATTTAAATAGATCTTGGGTTTTAAGTAAGTCATTTCTAATGTATGCACATCTACCCACCCCTTTTGTTCCCATCTAAGCGTTTTTATTGTAAACCCCTTTTTGACCTCGTGTCAGTCACCGTATCACCCAAACCCGGATTCAGAGTGGGTTTAACTGCCGCCCTAATTTTGTTGCGAAACCTAATCTCTGCCAATTTTGGAAAATGTGATCCTGCGTTGAATGAATTTAAAATGAAGGCCCGTTTTCAAAAACAATTATAATCATCAAATATGGCACTGGGTTTTTGTATTAAAATTAGGTAAATCAAAGTCATTATTGCTAAAAGGGAACTGGCCCAAAATGATTTGACACACAAAAAGAATTTGGCACCGTTACTCTAATTGTAATACATCCCTCATGACCCACCCTTTTTCACTTTTACATAAGGTGCCTTTTCTGTTTTTCATGCTACTTTAGTCAGTGTATGTACCTGTTTGGTAGTGTTTGAGATAATAATGGTGATTGTTTACATTGACCTATGTTTTTATTACATATGGAGTTAAAGGGTTTCATTCCTAGCTCTAGCCGTCATTACACCGCTTTTATCTGTCTGTTTTGCCTCTGCACAATAGTTTGATTTCCTGATTAATTCAAAGGTTATTCTTATAAGGATTACAATGCTGAGTTCACGGAAATTTGGTTATTTTTTGGGTTTTAAACATGTAGAAAAAATTGGATTACGGGTTTTCCCAACTAGAACGCTTAGCTTGGCTAGGCTTTTCCCGGGAATATTTGGGGTTTTATTTTTTTAATTTGTAAAATTTTAAAAATTTTAGAGGTAATTTGGGTTATTAGGGCCCTAAGTGCAAATATTGTTTGGGGGGGGGTTTAAAACAATGTAAATTTGCTTTTGTTTTGGCACAGTACATGTTTCAGTATTGGAGTATAAAACCAAGGTTTCATTATTTTAAGACTGAGATTAATATTTCCTTTTTAGGGTTTCAAATGAGTGAGTGAGTGTAAGTGGGAAACCCACCAGGTGGTATTCGTGAAAGTTTAGTTGAGGGGGTTTGGTTTTCAGGGAGAAAAAGATTTTTTCTAAGGGGTAGTTTTGAAGGTGATGAATGTGTCTGAAAGTTCTAGAGTTCTCGGGGTAGGGTTTCCAGATTTTAGGGCCTTTGACAAACATTAAATTTTTTTGAAAAGGGTTTTTGTCGGCCCAGGGGGGAAATGTGTAGAGATGTTTTTTGTTGGGGGGTTTTGCCGGGGGGTTTTTCTGTCACAATATAAAGGGAAAGCGTTTTAGGCCCAAGGTTGATATTAGGTTTAAGGCCCTGTAGATATAGATTGCACATTTTAGTAAGTGTGGATGTACTAAAACTGGGAGCGGGTTTAGTCTTGAAGAGCGGGGGGGGTGTGTTGCCAAAGATGGGTTTTCATTGCCCTCTCGCTTTTTTTTCCCTTTAAAGGTTTTGTGCTGCGCACCGCCCCCTATTTGGGAGAGGCCTTCGGGGCCCGGTGGCCTGGGGGCCCAAAAAACCCCCGCTTCACACACGGGGGCCCCGGGTTTCAAATTCCCGGGGGGGGGGAAATTCCGCCTTTTCCTTACCCCTATTGTCCTGTTCACCAAAGCGGGAAAAAAGGGGTACTGGGTGTTGGGTTCAAATGGTGGGGGGTTCGCATCCTGGGGGACAAGATTAAGGACCCAAGGGGAAATAATTTAGACAGTCCTCGATGACGCACTGATTTTTCCTTGGGTTATCCTGGGTGGCAAACCCCTTCCGGGGTTAAAAAATCCGAACAAAATTTCTTATTTTTATTTTAAATCTTATTTTTCCTGCGCAGATTGATTTCAAAGAGGGCGCGACTGTCGAAGGGCGTCAAAACTGTGTGCTTTGTTTTTTGCGGGGTTTTTTAATTTAACCCCCTCAGCCCCCGGCCCCAGGTGCTTCTACCTTTGATTATTCGCGACACATACGGCATTGCTGATCAAGATTTTTTATGGAGTATCGCTAAAGGGGGGCTTCCCGAATATTCTTTAAAAGCTACGTCGACGGCAGTGTATGAGCGCCTGGGGGGCCCCGGGGTATAAAGTGGTGTGTGGACTTTAAAACTGGAAATACGAGTTCGTTTAATTGAGTGTCGCGAAAATACATTGGGTGAAGGTACGCAACGTCCCTTTCGAAGTGACGAGGCGGGAATATAGGAAAAGTTTTTGAACGCTTTTTGGTACTGTGCATCTGGAAATGGGGGGTTTACCTGGGGGGAAATGGGGGTTTATGCCGGCGGGCCCGGAGGGTACGTTAAACCCTAAAGATGACGTTTGGGGGCCCATCCCATCCCATGGGTTTGTCACCCTGGACGACTTTAGGACGCGGGGGAGGGTTTGTATTACGCAGGGCGGCAAGCCCGGGCAGGCAAATGTGGTGCTTATGCCCATAGGGCCCAGCAAGTTTGAGAGGCACCCAGAAACCGGGACGGGTTTGGGCGGGACAGAAGGAGGAGCGAGGGGCCCCCCGAAGGCGGGGCCCCCGGGCCAGGGGGGAGCCGGGAAAGGGGGCCCATAGTTCGTTTTGGAGTGGGGAGGTGGAGAGGGATTTCCCCGACGGTGGGGTGGGACCCATCGATCCCTGTAGAATCTCCCAGTCCCCGGCTTTGGGGGGAAAGGGGGAAAACCAAAGGGTTGAGTGGAGGAGAAAAGAGCGAGGATTTTGGTCGGGAGCAGTTGAGGGAAAAATTTTTTTGGAGAGAAGAGAGCGGGGAAAGATGATGTACAACGGGGGTGGGACCTGAGGGAGTGAGGACGGGGAGAGACGGGCCAGCGGGACTGCGGGTTTGGCCTCTTTACGGGAAGGGTTTGGACCTGGTCGAGGTGGCGGCGGAGGTGCATTGTGAGGATCCCCCGCCCGGGCCCATGGTTTGCAGGGGAGTGTTCGGCGGAAGGGGGGGGGCCCAAACGAAACTCTGTTCCCGGATGATGTTTGACCCCGGCGCAAAAGACCGGGGAAAAAAACCCGTGGGCTGAGGGTGGTGGGGTGGGGGCCCCAAACAGGTGTTTTTGGTTTCAGGGTTCGCCCGGGGGGGTTTAGAGCTCCCCCTTGTGGGGGCCCATGGGGGGAAAAATGGAAGGCGGGTTTGAGGGGTCTATAAAAGGGGTTTTACAGGGCAGGTGAAAAAACCCTTTTAAAAAGGGGTTTTCAGGTGTATGACTGTGAATGAAAAATTTGGGTTGTGTATTTTTTGTGAAGCGTTTGGGCCCCAGGGGTTTCTGAGGGGGTCTTTGCCATGTATTGTTTTTCATGCAGGACATAATTTAAAGGGGCGGGTCGGGATTTAAATGTGGACGGATATCTTTGTGTTTGTGGCATATTGGGGACCGTTTGAAAGGGGGGGTTTGGAAATTCTGATTCGGGAGACAACCCCCGTTTTGTTGTAATTAGATGTGGGGGGAGGGGAGGAGGGTGGGGGGTTACCCCGGGTAAAATGGGGGTGGAGGGGGTGAGCAAACGGGGGCGTGGTTTGTGTGTATGGGGCCGGCGGAGCGTGTTTGTAGGGTAAAGAATAAAAATTTGTGCGTGATTTTTTGGTTTTTTATTTGAGATCTCTTCCCGGTTTAAAAATCATGGGGGTGATTGGAATTGTATAGTACGTAGAAAGGTGTGGGGCCCGGGGGGGGGTTTTTTTTGGTTACCCTAAGGGATCTTTTGCTGGGCGGGGGGTTAAGGGATGTTATTGGAGGTGGGGCCCTTTAATGGTTGAGAAACTTTTATGGGACAGGGTACGCGGCCAGGCTCTTGGGTTTTATATGTGACGAGAAGTTTTGCGAGTGATGTGTGTGCTTTGGGTTTGGGAAGCTGTTTACACGGATATAAAAGCTGTTTATACGGATTGACTTGGGCCAGTTTCCCCTAAGAGGTTTTCCAGGGGTGGGGGAAATTTAAAATGTGGGGCTTTTTGGGGGTGGAGGAGGGGGGTTAGATTTTAGGACAATGTGGGGGGAATTTTGGGGGGAGGGGGGTTAGGGATGGGGGTGATTTGCGGGGGGTGGTGGGTGGGGTACTAAGGAGGGGGACCCGGAGTTTTATGTGCGATGGGGAAAGTACCGGGGGTTGGAGGGTTTTAGGGGGTTGCAGCGTTTTTTCGAGGGTAGGTTTCCCAAATTTGGGTTTTTGAGAGGGGTGCAGGAGGGCAGTAAACCCCTGGAGGGGAAAACGAGTTGTTTAAAAAAAAAAAAAAAAAAAAAAAAAAAAAGGGTTCGTGATTTGCAGAATGATAGAAATTTTATTTCGGTTGGGGTGAGGGTGGAATTTAAAAAGGCGGGGGGTGGGGGGACCGACCCCTGGGGGTGTGTGTTAAGGGGGAGAGGGGAGGACGTTGGCTATGGAAATTGATGGCTGGTGGTACACGAAGGGGCTTAGGTGGATATTTGGGGGGACATGAGTTAAGAACAAAACGGGGGGCAAGGGGTTTATTTTCGTTGATAGGTGGTTTGGGAAAAAAAATTTTTGAGTGTAGGGGGGGATGGGGAGGCTTTCGGGGGGGTTGGGGGGGAAAGTACTTGTGTGCTAAGTAGCAGTGGGTCGCATGGGTTGGGGGGGGGGTATTGAAGGGAAAGGGGGGGTGTGGAGGGCTTTGGAGGGGATGGAACGTGGTTAAGGGATCAGGTCTGGGATGGCTTGCCCGCGAGTTTTATGTGGAGCCATTGGAAGTGTTGAAGTCCTTTTTAGTAGAACTTAAAGAATAGATGAAAAGGGGGGGGGGGGATGGGGGGGTTGGGAAGGAACTGCGGTTGTGGTTTTAGTGCCAAAAGGTAAGAAACAGGCACGGTGCGGGATTTAGGGGAAAAAAACATTGCTGTGTGTGGGTTATAAGATTTTTTGGGAAAAAATTTTGGAAATTTTTTGAAGTGTGTGGTGGAAAAGAGTGGTTGCGAGAGGAAAATATGGTTGTTGGGGGGGGAAAGATGTAGACGGGAAAAGTATTATAAAAAAATTTTTTTTTGGAAAGGGTTTTGGGAAAAGGGGGCAGGGGGGGGTGTCTTAGGTTAGATTGGGGAAAGGGGCGTTTTGATAGTGTAGAAAGTTGAGGTGTTGTGGTATATATTAAGGAAAGGCCCGGGTTTTTGGGGGGGAGGTGGTACGTTGGGCAGAGACATTGTTTTTAAAGGGGGGGAAATGTGTGTACCCAAATAAATGGGGGAAATTTGGGGGAAATGGGTATCCTGGGTCGGGGTATTAGGGAGGGGTTTTCCCCTGTCTCAATTGTTGTTTTCCCGGGGTTTTAAAAGACCCTTTTTTAGAAAGGGTGGAAGCGTGTATGGGGTGGATTGGGAGTAGGAAAATGGAGTGCAGGGAAAAATTGGGGATGTGGGGTGCACGCAATACTCGTGCGAAGAGAGGGTTTAGTGCGGGTTGGGGGATGTTTTGATAAAATTTTGCGGGGGTTCCGGGGTTAAGATTAAAGTGGAAAAAATCAAAATTACTGGTCTTTTGGAGATTTGGGGGGGGAAGGGAGTTGGGGGAAGGGGTTTTACGTTGGAATAGGTGGGAAAGGGTTAAAAAATGTTTTGGAATAGTGTTATGCGTTTGTGCGGGGAGAGGGGAGGGGTTTTTAATTCTGGAATTGGGTTTGGATCGGTTTGGGGGGGCGATTGGGTGGGTTTAGACCAACTCATTGACAGTTCCCCAGCGTGCGGGGTTGTTGTGAATTTTGTTGTTATACAGTAAAGTCTGGCAGTGGCTGCGGGTATAAACCGTTAGCAGGTGGATGTTCGAGGCTTTTTTTTTAAAGAGGGTTTTCCATTTTCTTTGGGGGTTTTGGGGGGGTGAATGGTTGAGTAGGAGTGTGGTTACTTTACCGGTCAACAGGGAGGATTGGGGTTTTATTTTATTTAGGTTAAGAGTCAAGTGAATTTTTTTGAAAATGGGGGGTTTTTCCGTGTGCGGGGTCATGCAGGAGGGGGGTGAATGGGTTGATGAAGAGGTGCGAATTTTGGTGGGGAGGGTCGGAGATTTAAAATGTGTGAAGAGTGTTGCGGCGTTTTCGCATGTACGGGACCCTAATTTTAAAAATTCGGGGGGGGTGTTTTAGGGGCGTTTTTTTAAGGGGGGAAAAGGGAGTCGTGAAAAGGGTGAGAGTATCTACCCCATGTAAGCGTTTGGGAAAATTTATGGGAAAAAATTCGGGTTTAAAGCGCGGGGCGTCCAAATGTGCGAGAGGTTTTTCCCTTTTTCCCCGGTTTTACTGCCGTGGGGGGCTGCACTTTAAGGGAAAAAGGGTTTATGGTGGGGGGGGCGCGTGTCGGGTGTGCGGGGATGAGGGAATGCGTTTCATTTTAGGGATTTTTTTGATAATTTGGGGGAGTAACAGGGAATGGAAAGGGTAAGGTTCTGAGGGGCAGTGGGAGGAGGCGGGATAATTTGTATTGAGGGCGTTAAGGGTTTTGGGCGTGGGAGGCGTCGAGGCGCCCGTGGGAAAAGTGCAATCACGTATATAATTTCGGATTTTGTTTTTTTTATCCCGGGGGAAGAGAAGGAATGGGGATTGGGAGGGGCGCAAAAAAAGGGTGTTGGCGGGGCCTTTTTTGAAAGTTTTTTTATAATCGGGAAATATATGGAAGTCGCTTGGGGCCAGGCCCTTTTTTAAACAGGGGCCCTAGTATGAGTTGGGGAGAGCATTGTTAAAAATTGTGAAAAGGGGGGGGGGGGAAAATTAATTTCAGGGGATGGAAAAGGGCTTGTTCCGGGGGGTTTGGGGATGCACAAAGGCTTTGGGTTTTCTGTGTGTATCTGTGTAATGCGGGGTTTAGGAAAATGTGGTTTTGTGGGGTGGATTTTGGTTGGGGAATTTTTTTGGTTATAGATGTCTTAAGGGCGAGTTTATGCCTTCTTTCTTTGTTGAAGTACTTTATGTACCTTTCGGCCCATGGGGTGGCCCAAAAGGGGTTTTGTGTGTTTGTTCCGAGCATTTTATTTTCTAGTTATATAATGTGTATAGCCTGTAGATGAGTGGGGGGAATTATTATGGCTTTTTTAAATTTTGTGGCTGACTTTGTAAGAATTGGGGTTTAAGGGGGAGTTTTGTACTTTTTTATCATGAGATTTTGATGTAGGTTCTTTTGGTTATCGATTATTTGTGTTTGGTTTTTGAGTAACCCATATATTTTTATATTTTTAAAACTATTTTCTTAATTTTATTGTATTGTTTGGGTTTTGGAATGTCCCGTATATTATGTAAATGTGTATCCGAAGGGTTTGGTTTTTTATATTATTGAACCTGTACGGGGTCCCTACATTTTATGTTCTTTTTGTTGTTCTTGTGTAATGGGGTTAAGATTGCCCATTTCTTAAGTTATTTTTGTACAAAGAGTATTTCTAGTAAAATTGTGTAACCTCTTGTGTTTTTTTAAATTGTTTTTATTTGCTATTGTACGTTTGAAGATTGTTTTCAAAATGTGTTTTATTAAAATGTGTACAACCCTGTTTGGGGGTTTTTATGTTAAGCTATGTATTGTTTTTTAAAATTAAAATAAAAAAAAAAAAAAATTGTACTTTCACCCATCATGCACCCACCCCTTACACTTTTATTTTAAGGTGCCTTTTTCTGTTTTTCATGCGTACTTTAGTACGTGTATTCCCTGTTTGGTGTGTTTGAGATAAAATGGTGTATTGTCTCACATTGACCTAGTTGCATTACTATGGAGTTAAGGTTATCATTCCTAGTACTAGCCCGTCATTATCACGTCTTTTTTTTGTCTGTTTGCCTCTGCACATGGGTTTGAGTTCCCGGGTTTTTAATTAAAAAGGTTATTTTATAAGGATTAAAATGCTGAGTTCACAGAAATTTGGTTATTTTTTGGGTTTTAAATGTAGAAAAAATTGTGTTTACGGTGTACCACTAGAACGTTAGCATGGCTAGGCATTCGGGCTACTTATTTTATTTTTAAATTGAAAAATATTAAAAAATTATGGGTAAAGTTGGATTATGGCTAAGTGACTAAATACTAGTTTGTGATTTTAACAATGTGAATGTTTTTGTTTTGGCAAGTACATATTTTCAGTTTTGGAGTATCACAGGATTCATTTTTTTAAAGATGAGATTAATTTTTCCGTTTATGGTCAAATGGTGAGTGGGTAAGTGTGAACCCCAGGTGGTATTCGTGTAGTAGTTGACGGGGTTATCAGGGAGATAAGATGTTTTTAATGGGAGTTTTGAAAAGGGGATGAATGTGCTGCAGTTCTGAGTTCTCAGGTAGGGTATTCCCGATTTTAGGGCCTTTGGGCTACATTTTAATTTTTGTAAGGTTTAGTCGGACACGGGGAAAGTGTAGAGATGTTTATGTTGGTGTTTGCCCGTGGGTTCGTCACAACTATAAGAAAGCGTTTTTGGTCAAGGTGATTTAGAGTTTAAGGGCCCCGTAGAATAGATTGCACAGTAGTAAATGTGGTGTACTGAAAAATGGAGCAAGTTTAGATTATGAAGAGCGGGGGGGGGGTGTGTTGCCAAAAATGGGTTTAGTGATTATTCTTACTGCGCTTTTTGTTGGGTTATTTTGGTTTGGGGGTGTTGCGCAGTTGATCCCCAAGCACAAATAGCAAGGTGAGGTAAGGATTAAAAAATGAGTGGTATAGTGGAGAAGGGGGTTTTGCGGCACGTGTATCGTATCTTGGAGAGGATCCCAAAACCCTTTTGGATACTTTTTTGGTTAGCTGGATAGGGTGCTGAAAATTAGGTTGTTTTCAAGGTATAAGCCTAGGGAAATTTTTCCCCCCTTATTTTGGTAATTAGAGTGTTGCAAATTTAAAGTTAAATTTTTGCATCCCTGCTTGCTACCAAACATAATATAGTGGTTTTGTCAGGTTAAGCGTAAGTTTATTGGCTGTCATCCCAAATCGATTTTTAATCAGTCTCTTCACAAAGGTGTTGAGGGTGGAAGATTTGGGTGAGAGAGACAAAGTCGTGTCTCAGCAAAAGAAGGGTTTCAGGGGTTTGGGATCGTTTGGAAGGTCTTGTGTATATGAGGAAGAGGGGGACCCAAAGGCCTTCCCCGTGGAACTCCGTATCAAGGGCGTGTTGTGATGTTGGTCTTTAATGGGGGGACGTCTGTACCCATTTTGTATGTAAGATTTGAAAAAAGCAAGGCATGGCCTATTTACCGTAGTGAAAGTTTTTGGAGTAGGATGTCGGGTCTACTGTGTAAAAGCTTTTTTTAGGTCAAAAAAATTCCTGTGGATTTCCTTATTTTCCAATGCTGTGTAAAGCAGATCTAGCATTTTTATGATTGCATATTAGGCTTTTTTTTTTTCCCAAAACCAAATGGCAGGGGTTTAGTTGTTTTGAGCCGTTTTAAATGAATACAGTCTCCCCGGCCGAGTTTCTCAAAGATTTTGGATGCAAGGTAAGTTAGATATTTGGGCCTAAGTTTTTTAAGTCGTAGGGTCACCACCCTTTTTGTATTGGTTTAACCCTTTCCCTCTTGAGTAGTTTCGGGAAGGTGTAGTCCATTGATTGTTAAAAAGTAATGAAATGCTGCGAAAGGACTGGGCCGCTCGCTTGTAAGTAAAGGTGGGGCTGAGACAGATTCCCGAGTTATTTTTAAGTGACTTTTGACTCAAGACTTCCTGGGCCAGTTTGGTGAAGATGAAGGAAATTTGGGAAATTTCCATTAGGTAGTCCCCGGCTGGGCATTGGTATGTGGGGGGTTTACTGGCGGATTAGATCCTTGTTTGAGAAGAAATCGTTTTCTTTTTAGCTGTGTCAGTGGATGTAGTGGTGTTTCATTAGGTTTAGTAGGACAATATTCTTGGTTTTTTCAGTTTGTGAGTCCTAAAATTTCTGAGAGAGTGTTTTCCAGGTCTTTTTTATATCTCTTTAGGTGCGTGAATTACTGGGTAGTATATTTGTTTGCTTTTTTTTATTACTTTGGTGAGAGCTGATGAATAGTGTTTAAGAGTATCTTTGTGTTAAGCCCTCGTCTATATTGCTTTTCTATTGTGTTTCTTGTCAGGTTTTCAGAATGGTGTGGTTAGCATGGGCAACCAAGCCGTTTGTTTGTGATCTGTTTTGTTTTTATAGGACAATTTTTTGTTGTATAGTCTAAGAAATTTGTTAGAAAGGGGATGTCTGTCCAGCTAAAACCCTTTGGCCTTGGAGAATTCTGTACCCATTCAACAGTCTTAGGTCGGGCTGTAAAACTTCCTTACTGAGGCCTCGTCATGGAGTCTAAATGAGACTTTGTTGTTTCAAGTGGTGGTTTCTAAGTTTGTCAGGAGGAAGGTAGGGAAAGTGGTCTGTAGTGCTATCTGTGATTATCCTGATTTAAGGGGGGCTATTTATATTGGTCATATGTGGTCTTTATGTTGCACTTGTCTCAGTGAGCTGGTTGGTTTAGTTATTGTTGGATGAGAAGTGTGTTGTTCTATTGTTGATGAATCAGTTACAGGCTGATCATCTAGTAAGCCAAGTCTCCAGCTAAGAAAAGGTGGTGCTTATTCTTTGTTGTTTGTTATTGTGACTTAATTTTCACTGAATTTGGGATGTTTGTGTGAGGTATCCGGTAATTGGCACGATTTTTTTAGGGTCTAAGGTTTTTTACAGTAAATTAGCAAAAATGTATTCCCCTTATCATCATAAAGAAAGTCGTGCTAAGACAAGTAATTTGGGTTTTAGAGTAATAGATTGCAATCCACCCCAAAACTTGGTTTGTTCTGCGTTGTGAATTGCTGTGTATCTGGTAGGGGGCAGATTTCTATTGTGTCCTGCTTAAGCAGGTCTCAGTAAAAATAGGGGAAGTAAAGGGTGTTTTAGTGATTAAAGGAGTGTAGGAGGTCTATAGTGTTTGCTTATGGACTATGTGTATTTAAAGTACTGATAGCTTTTAGCATTGTTTAGGTTTGTGGTGGCTTGTGTGCTGTGAAATAAAGGCAGTTACTTTCCAATAGGTTTTGATTGGTGTCAGATTATGGAGGTTTAGATCAGGGTCAACGTAAATCCAATCACTTCTAGGTTAAAATTTTTTAGGGTTATTTATATCCTGAGTTGTGTGTTGAGTTGGTTTGATTTGGGATTTGAGTTAAAATTTGGATATTGATTCTCGCTCGACGTTGTGCTGAGCGTTTGTCAGCTGTTCCCTCGTCAGTCCGACACCTGGTGGGGGAGTTTTTAAACATCAACAACATGCGACTGCGTTTCGCCGACGTGTTAATCCCGTTGTATTCAACTAACGCGGGGGCTCTATCACAGGAATCAGTAATGTGTTAATCCCAAAGCAATCATTCGGATCATTATGGCATTCAACGTGAATCCTTGTGTGGCTCGCTTTGAATGGAATTTCCAGATCTTCGTCAAGTTTTGTGACACTCAGATTTACGAGAGATTTTTGGACCATACAGGTATAAGTAAGCAAGTACCCAGCTAGTTTCTGTCCGTTGCATGACGTTTCAGTACTATACGGGGGTTTACGTGTGCGAAAACGTCCTTTTGAAGCACGTTTTTGAACGTTATGGGAAGATAAACTGGTCACATGGGTAGGTGGTCTGACGGCCACTTTGGGGGTCTTCGGGAAAGGGGTCATTTACATGAAAAGCCCCTGATCAGCGATTCTTCGACGTAACAACTGGGACGATTTTCTTTCCCCAGTTTTACGTTACATTTTCCTGGCCCAGAGAAGAACTTGCCCCCTCTGCGGGTCTTTGGACCCACATAGCGGTCATGGTTCAGCGCAGCCGCCATCGGGCGTGGTCGTCGTCCTGACGGGAGGTACCCTTTCAGGTCTGGAAGAGGAGTTGTCGAGAACTGGGCCCATCTGACATCATGGAGTGCTGAGGTGATCGGGCTATGTACAGGTCATCTTGTGTGACTTACCTGGGACGGGCCTCCCTTGACGAGGTGGAACAGTGAACGTGAATCCCTCTGCAAGAGGGCAGGGTGTATGGGGCCGACATTGTATCTGGGGTAAGTGATATTAATCCCCATGAGTCTGATTCTTTTGCCGTGTTCTGATGGGGGGAGTTAGGGTGAGATGATGTGATCAGATAGTTTAAAGTGGGATTTGGAGAGTTCGAGAGGTTCATACTTTTTGAGGAAAAATTTTCAAGGAGAACACTCCAAGTACTGACTGTTGAAGATGCTGTTTCTAGGAAGCATGCGGTACCCCGTCCGACCCCAGGGAGTCTGACTCCTGGCAACTTTTCGGGAAGAAGACATTGTGGGAAAATCACGGGTGGGGGGAGGTGTGTGATTTCAGGCCAGCAGATATCATGGGGATTGCCAACGTCCCGGAATTTGCCTTGGGTGCTTGCCGGCGCAAGGGGAAAAGGGAGTGGTGGGGGCCCTAGGGGAAAAGCACCTTTAACACAGTTAGGTGTGTAATTTAATGTTAATGTTTGAAATCTGTCAGAAAGTGTGTGCAGGTGCGTGAGTGGTGAATCGTTTGCAGTGGATGTGTGTTTTTGCAAGGAACATAACCATAGGTAGGAAGTTGCTTGAGATGGTGGTTATGACATTTATGTGACCACTCCAGACGTCTGAAGGTGGAGTGGCTGTGTTGATAAAGGACCGCCTGTTTGTTTGGACTTGGGGAGGAAGGGGGGGAGGGTCCCCATGGTGCCGGTCGTGGGGGATTGGGGTAGTAAAAGGGTTGGTTTTGTAGGGGTATATGGGCGGCTGAACATGATGTTAATATTAAAAATACTTTGTTAGAGATGTCTTGGTATTATTTGAGGTCCTGCCAGAAATTCAGGGGTCGGTGATGACTGGAACTGTGTGGGCCCGGTTAATAAGACATTGAACCGGGGGGGCGGGTTTCTGTTCGCTTGTTTTAGGTGACTGTGTCTGGGTTGGGGTTGGAGATGTACGCAGAGGACGTGACTGGAGATTGAGCATACTTTTGTGCGTAGGGGCTATGCGGCTTTTTTAGTAGGGTGTGTGTGTCTTGGTGGGTGGTCGTAATCAAGTGCGTTTTATTGAATGCTTTTTCTCCGCCACGGGGAAAGTTTTTTTTTTAAGAGTCAAACTGGGGGGTCTCCCGCATCGTTTTAAGGGATACTGGAACTGAATACGCGGATGCTACAAAGTGCGGATGTAGGGAACTTTCGCGGATTCTGGGGTTATGGGAGTAGACTCCTGGGGGGGTGGGATTTGTACGACGGTGGGATGGGTTGTGAAGCTCGAATTAAGAATTTTTTTGTGCATCGGGGTAGGAGGCCACTCGTTTGGGAGTATGGTTTTCGGGGTTTCTGGAGGGTATCTAGACAATGTATTGGCAGGGAAAGGCATCTGGGTTTACCCAGTGGATGAGATCGATGCTATTAAGAAAAAATTCCAGATGGAAAAATAGGTTTTCGATGGGGCACACATTTCGAGTGGGGTGGTAGGAGCTTTGGGGGGGTGACAAGCCATTGCTTGTGGTCTTACGAAGTCGGACCAAAGGAAAAAGCGACTGAAATGTGAGTTTAGGGGTTTGCAGGATGAATTGATGGGTTATAGTAGGGACAGGTTTAACAACAATGAGGGGAAAGTTTTTATGTCGTACTTGGGGAGTAAGCTCGATGCAAAGAAAAGGGACTGTGTGAGCATGCGATACAGGATTGGGGAGAGGGGGTACGTGCAATTTTAAATGATTATGTGCCTTCTCAGGTGGGCTGTATCTGAGGCAGAGGTGTGGGAGGCACTACAAGGAAGGGAGAAAGGGGAAGGCTCCAGGCATTGATGGCCCCCCTTTGTGAATTTTATATCAAACATTTGGGAGGTAATACAGACTTTAGGGTTTTCGTTTATCAATGCGTTAAAGGAGGGGGGGGGGGGTTAGGCGTCTCGTGAAAGGCAGTGTTGGTCTTGTTAGGAAATGTGATGTGCCTTTAGAGATTAAGGATACTGTCCATATCGTTGTGTGTGTAGTACTATAAACTATATTCGAAAATATTGATGAATAGATTAAGAAAATGTTTGATAAGGTAATCCATAAGAGTAGTTTGTGTGCCGGTTTCATTGTTTGATGGTATGGGAATATAGGGAGTTTGTTGGGGAAATGCGGGGTGAGGGGTGGGGGTGGTGTTTTGGCTTTAGACTGGCGAGCCATTTTGATATTTGTGGAAAGGAGGTTCTGTGGAAATTTTGGGGGATGGCAGGGTTTTGGAATATGAGGTCTTATGTGGGACATTTGTTGTACAATGGAGCGGGTTTTAAAGTACAAATTAAATGGCAAGTTAGGGTTTTTGTAACTTGGCGGGGGCATTGTCAGGGATGCCCCATGTCTCAAATGCTTTTGCATGTATGCGGCCCCTTTTTTTACTGGGCTTTTTTGGGGGGGAAAGGGAAAAAGTAGAGCATCGTGGGGCCCGATGAGTGGTCAAAGGGACCCTTGGGGGTTATGAGATGTACTTGTGTTATTACGTTCACGGGCAATTTGGTTTTTTTGGGGGAGACTTGTTGATAATTTGGCAGGCTTTGGGGTGTGTGTTAAAGAGAAAAATCGAAGATTATGGAGTTGGGGAGTGGGTGGGGGATGGGGTGGGATGCAAGGGGTGGACTGTGGTTTGATCGATCATATATGGGGTATTCATTATTGCGGGAGGGTCGATCGATGGGGGGTTTGAAATTGGGGGAGGGTTGTCCCATAGTGTCTTGGGGGCTTAAATAGTCTACGGCCGTGACTTTAGTGCATCAGGGGCTGTGGTCATTAATGTTCTGCTTTATAGCAAAGTTGGCCGTTGCGCACTGTATCTCTGTTGCAGGGGATGTCAAACGTCTTTGCTAGAGTTTATCATTTTTGTGGGGGTTCAGGATGACGGATTGCTCACAAGAGCGGGTGGGGGGAGACACCAATGCATCAGGGGGGGGGTTTTGGGGTCTCATTCCTCTAGAGGTTGTGTCATGGCTGTTCGTGAAGCGTCTTTTTCCCCGCTGGGGGGGGATACATGGTGGGTTAAGTGAATTGTATAAACGACCTGCGCAGGTGGTGGAGAGGGAGGGAATTTAATTTGGTGTGATGCGATGCTTCGCATATTATTGAACATGAGGGACGTGCGCTGTGTAAAATTATGTACCTTAGAAAGGGGGGGTAGGGAGGTAGTCGTGGTGTGGTTGAAGGAAAGTATCCCATGTATGCGTGGGGTAATATATGGAGGCGAGTTCAACAGTTGCATCTGCCTGCTCAAGTACAGGAAGTGGTTTTTAAATTTTTACATGGAATCTTGCCGTCCGGGGTGGTGTTGTATTAATAGGCGTTTGGAGGAAGACTGGGGTTGTCCCGGGGTGCGGGATGGAGGAATCTGCTTTTCAAAGTTGTGTATTTCTGTGAGACTTTAGGTATGGTACGAGAGTGGTTAGTAGGGTTTTTCGTTTTGGTAGGGGGGGGGTTTGTCGTTACTCGGGCGTGAGCTTTGAATGTAGTGGGGTTGACTTGCGTGTCAACGTGCGGTGTCGTTTCATTGTGGCGTTATATTTTCGTGTCTGGGCTATGGGCACGTTGTGGGAACGCAGAATTAGGGTTTTAGCGGGGGACGATTTATGGACCAAATGTCGAATAGGTTGTATATGAGGGGAGATGGAGAGAGACTTCCCACCTGAATATAAAGCCTTGGAGTTACGAGTTTGAGATTTGTTTTACATTGCAGGTCCCCTGTTTTGGGACAGAACCTGTTAATGCCTCAAATGATGTAGTGGAAGTTTTAGCAGTAAAGGTCGAGAAACCAAAACCTACATTGTGGTAGGGCTACAAGCCTCCGGATGCAACTCCCAGCAAATTCCAGGAAAAAGCTGTTAAAAATTGACCACTGTCTGGAAAATCTGCCAGCTCCTGCACCAACAGCTTGCTCCTGGGGGATTTCAACTTAAGGCACCTAAAATGGAGGAATATAGCAAATAATATTGTTGCAGTAATAACACCAGGAGGCAAACTCTGATGAAAACTCACATCACACGAGCTTTTAAAAACTCTGCACAAAAAATTAAATTTAAACCAGCAAATAATAGAGCCTACTAGACTGGAGAATACACTAGACCTCATCTTCACTAACAATGATGATCTGATAAGAAATGTCACCATATCAAAAACAATATACTCAGATCACAACATAATTGAGGTTCGACATGTATGTGTGGAGCCCCAGACCGACATAATGAGACTAGTCACGGGGAGATTCACCAAATTCAACTTCAATAACAAAAACATAAAGTGGGACCAAGTAAAAACCCAAATCCTAAACCGATATAAGCTGGGAAGATATACTAAGCAACACAGACCCCAAAATTATGCCTAGAACAGATTAACTCGGTGGCACTCGTGTATGCACAAGGCTTATTCCTCTAAGAAAAAGGAGGAGTAGATTTTAAAATGAAAGAGACAGGCGCTCCCTTTACAGGCGACGGGAAAAAGAATAAAGAGCGGCTTTAAAAGAGGGGCAGTATATCTGAAATGCGTAGGGAGACATGGTCAGAGAAATAGCAAGCATCGAAAATTAAGCTTAAAGAATCCTTTAGGAGTCAGGATCGCGGGAAGAACTAAAAAGCATAAATGAAATCGAAAGAAACCCAAAGTATTTCTTCTCCTATGCCAAATCAAAATTGAGAAACACGTCCAGTATTGGGCCCCTACTTAAACAAGATGGGTCATACACAGATGACAGTAAGGAAATGAGTGAGCTACTCAAGTCCCAATATGACTCAGTTTTTAGCAAGCCCCTAACCAGGGCTGAGAGTCGAAGATCAAAATTAATTTTTTATGAGAGAGCCACAAAATTTGATTAACACAAGCCTATCGATGTTATCCCGACGCCAAATGACTTCGAACAGGCGATAAATGACATGCCCATGCACTCTGCCCCAGGGGCCCGACTCATGGAACTCTGTGTTCATCAAGAACTGCAAGAAGCCCCCATCACGAGCCTTTTCCATTTCCCATGGAGAGGGAGCATGGACACGGGGGTCGTCCCACAGTTACTAAAAACAACAGGGCATAGCCCCACTCCACAAAGGGGGCAGTAAAGCAACAGCAAAGAACTACAGACCAATAGCACTAACATCCCATATCATAAAAATCTTTGAAAGGGCCCTAAGAAGCAAGATCACCACCCATCTAGAAACCATCAGTTACACAACCCCGGGCAACATGGGTTAGAACAGGTAGCTCCTGTCTGTCCCCAACTATTGGAACACTACGACAAGGTCCTAAATGCACTAGAAGACAAAAAGAATGCAGATGTTTAATTATATACAGACTTTGCAAAAGCCTTCCAAAATGTGACCATGGCCCTAACAGCACACAAAATGCGTGCTAAAGGAATAACAGGTAAAGTCGGTCGATGGATCTATAATTTCCTCACTAACAGAACACAGAGAGTGGTCGTCAACAGAGTTTAAAATCCGAGGCAGCTACGGTGGGAAAAACTCTGTTCACAAGGTACAGTACTCGCTCCCATTTTGTTTCTCATCCTCATAGCTGACATAGACAAGGATGTCAGCCATAGCACCGTGTCTTCCTTTGCAGATGACACCCGAATCTGCATGACAGTGTCTTCCATTGCAGACATGCAAGGCTCCAGGCGGACATCAACCAAATCTTTCAGTGGGCTGCGGAAAACAATATGAAGTTCAACGATGTGAAATTTCAATTACTCCAATATGGTAAACATGAGGAAATTAAAACTTCATCAGAGTACAAAACAAAATTTCCCGGGCCCCAAAATAGAGCGTAAAACCAACGTCAAAGACCTGGGAGTGATCATGTCGGAGGATTTCACCTTCAAGGATCATAACATTTTATCAATCGCATCTCCTAGAAAATGACAGGATGGATAATAAGAATCATCAAAACTAGGGATGCCAAGCCACTTTATGACATCTTCAGGTCGCTTGTTCTATCTAGGCTGGAATATTGCTGCCCCACTAACAGCACCTTTCAAGGCAGGTAAAATTGCTGACCTAGAAAATGTACAGAGAACCTTCCGGTGCGCATAACGGAGATAAAACACCTCAATTACTGGGAGCGCATGAAATTCCCGAATCTGTATCCTTGGGAAAGCAGGCGGGAGAGATACAAGAAATTTTATACACCTGGAAAATCCTAGAGGGACTAGTACCGAACTTGCACACGAAAAATCACTCACAACGAAAGCAAAAGACTTTAACAGACAATGTAAAAACCCCCCAATGAAAAGCAGGGGTGTCACTAGCACGTTAAGAGACAATACAGTAAGTGTCAGGGGCCCAAGACTGTTCAACTGCATCCTGGCATACATAAGGGGGTTCCATAGACCCTGGCTGTCTTCAAGCAGGCACTGGACAAGCACCAAAATCGGTATCTGACCAGCGGGCTGTGGCTCGTACGTTGGATTGCGTGCAACCAGCTAGTAAACAGCTTGGTTGATCAGGCTCTGATCCCCGATGAGGCCTGGTCACAGACCGGGCCGCAGGGGTGTTGACCCTCGGAAAATCTCTCCAGGTAAACTCCAGGTAAATGGTGAGTGATATAGAGCCAGGAGGGCTGACTGTGGAACATTTGTACGTATTTTCGATAGTATGCCTACGGTCTTGGAGATTTTTTTGGAATTTGTTGTACATGTGTTTGAGATTTGAGTCTATTATCAAGGTGGATTCCTAAGAATTTTCCCCCTGTGAGCTTTGTGATAGGTGATCTGGGTTTATCATTATGTTAAAAGGAACATCAGTAGTTCTGTTCCCAAACTGAATGAAGTAGGTTTTGTCAATATTGAGAGTAAGTTTGTTAATCATCATCCAGGTAGATATTTTCTGTAATTCGGTATTTGCAGTATTGGCTAGTTTGACTGGGTTGGGTGAGAGAAGACGTGCGTTGCGTCATCTGCAAATAGTGTGGGGTTTTAGTAGTTGCGATGGGAAATTTTGGGAGGTCGTTTATGTAAATGAGAAGAGAAGGGGCCAATGACACTTCCCTGTGGGACACCAACTGTAATTGGCTGTGTGGAAAAGTTTGCTCCTTTGTGTACACATATGGCTTCTGTTTCTAAGGTATGACTTTAGGTAGTTGAGGGAGTGCCCTCTTTTACCATTGTGTGATAATTTTATGTGCAGCAAATCATGGTCAACTGTATCAAAAGCTTTACGTAAAACAATAAAGATTTCCCCAATGGGACTTCTTTTTCTCGAGTGCAGTGTATATTTGTTCTAGCATGTGTTTTAATAGCATCATTCGTATTTTTATTAGGGGCCCGAATCCAAATGACAGGGGTTTTTTGTTTGTTGTGGGAGATTGAGGAAGGAATAGATTCGCTTATGAATTAATTTTTCAAAAATTTTAGAGAGAGGGTTTTAAGTTGGACATTGGCCTATTGTTATTCAAGTCTGCTTGGTCTCCTCCTTTATGTATCGAGGTGACCCTCGCTATTTTTAGAACTGTGGGAAGGTAGAGGATTTTTATGGATTTGTTTTAAAAAGGTGTTGCAATTATTGGTGGGCAGCACTTGTGAAGCTTTTTTGAATATAAAGGGTGGCAAGTATTTAAATCTCGTGTCTTGTTTTTTTAGTGTGTTGATAACAAGTGAGACTTGTGTTGGGTTAGTCGGAGCTAGGAACAGTATGTTCGGGTAGGTGCCAGTGAGGTAGTCATTGGGGGGGTATTTGGTTCGGATTTTACCTTCAAGGTTTTTTCATTTTGGTGGAGGGAAAAAAACATTGAGTCTGCTGTTTCAGTTGGTGATTAGATTTTTTTTTAGATTTTGCCACCGAAGTGGCTAGTTTATTGTGCACCCCATATCCATCCTGTGGACGGTAGCGCGGAGCATATGGATACACAAAAGGCCCAGGAACTAGGCCCAAAGGGTTAACAGGGAATACATATGGATTTATATCTACATATCTATAGTTCACTTATCTGTTACAAGCAAATTTAGGAAATTTGCTTGTATATCTGGTTCTTATTTTCATTAATAAGATATCTTGACATGTCACATAGGTTATTATACTGTCTGTCTCTGTATTCCTCAATAAGTGGACAATTAAGCACATAGTGTTCAAGAGAGTGACATATGCCTGACACTAATTTACATTAGTTTGTCATCATCTGTGTGTCTCCCAAACTGCCAGAAGTACTTGTAACCAAGCCTAAGCCTGGCCCCTACAACATCAGTCAGTCTGTTCACATTGCAAGTTGCTCCATAAAACATATTATCTACGTTCATGTTATCATAGTGGGTTATGATCTACTCAGGCTTCTAACTGCATTCCTATAACAATCATTTTCATTTTTTTACTTCTCTCCTAAAATTTTTTCCTAATGCTAGACACAGTTATACCAAAGTTATTTCTACATTCTCCTTCTCGATATCTTCTTGGCTAACATATCAACTTTATCATGAAGGGTAATCCAATGTGTGATGGGATCCATAGCAATTTTACATTAATTCCTTTGTCCCTAATTTTTGAGTATCTATTACCTGGCTTCCCCAATGGGGCATGTTGTTGGAGTCATTATTGAGCCAAGAGAGCCTTCAATGATGACATGAATCAGTAATGATGATAGAGTCAAGCTCAGTGTCATAGGTTAGCTTTAGCGCATTTTGGATTGCAAAAAAATTCAGTTTGCAGTGTAGACGCCCAGTTGTTAATTCTTATGCCTAACTCAACAAATTTATTATCGTTCTTAACTAGGGAGGTGGCAACAAGAGCAGATGCAGCCCTGCCAGAAGACTCCTGTTTAGATCCATCAGTGTATATAACTTGTGATAACTTGTTACTACCCGCTAGGTGAGAATTTCTTCTTGGCGTTTCTCTAACAAGAGATTTAAGGAAGGGATTACTAGCAAAGAGCTTTTGGGAGGGACTTGATAG
>NW_026483326.1:10000-12851 GCF_026875155.1 Cherax quadricarinatus | reverse complement strand
CTTCCCTCCCTCCCTTTCAACTCCCCTTCCCTCCCTCCCTTCAACTCCCCTTCCCTCCCTCCCTTCAACTCCCCTTCCCTCCCTCCCCTCGCTCCCCTTCCCCCCCTCCCTTAAACCTCCCCTTCCCTCCCTCCCTTCAACTCCCCTTCCCTCCCTCCCTTCAACTCCCCTTCCCTCCCTCCCTTCAACTCCCCTTCCCTCCCTCCCTTCAACTCCCCTTCCCTCCCTCCCTTCAACTCCCCTTCCCTCCCTCCCTTCAACTCCCCTTCCCTCCCTCCCTTCAACTCCCCTTCCCCCTTCCCTGTCTCACCTGCCACAGCGTCATGTTTACCTTCCTCAGGGAAAACTTGTTATCCTGGAAGAAAAGAGAGAGAGAGCAAAAAGTATAATTACGGAAGATGCCGCACTGTTGCACTGTGTGGGAAGTTGAGTGTTGTATGGAGGAGGAAGAGGAAAAGGAGGAGGCGACGGCAGAGGCGGCGGCAGCGGCAGAGGCAGAGGCGGCGGCGGCGGCAGAGGCAGAGGCTTTTTTCTTCATAAGTCACACACACACCACCTTCCATACACAACACACAACAACAACCCACCCCACCACCACAAAACACCCAAACACAAAAACCACCCACCCCCAACACACACACCAACCACCCCCCAAAAACCACACACACACCACACACCTACACACACACACACACACCCCTTACACAACCCCCCCAAACCCCCACACACACCACAACACCTAAAACACACCCCCAACACCACACACAATCCCTACACACACACACACACCTCCAAAACACACACACACAAAACCTACAACCACACACAAAACACAAAATTTACACACACACACACAAAACCACACCCTACACACAACACACACACCCCTTTAACACACAACACACACCCCTTTACAAAAACACACACCCCAAAACAAAACACCCCCAAACACCCTACCAAACACCCCACACCCACCTCACAACACACCACACACCTACCCCAACTACACACCTCAAAACACCTACCCCCCAAAACACACCACCCCACAAAAACACCCCACACACCTACACACACACACACACCCCCTACACAACACACACACACACACCACACACAACCCCCCACAAAACAAAACCAAAACCACCCCACCCACCTACACCCAACACACACACACACCTACAACCAACACACACACACAAACCTCACACACACACACCCCCACACCTACACCCCACACACACACCCCAACACCACAACACAACACACAAACAAACCCCCACACACCAAACACACACCCCACACCCCTTTACACCCCACACACCCACCCCCCACCCCAACACACACACACACACACCACCCCCACACACCACCACCCCTACACACACACAAAAACACCTACACAAAACAACACACAAAACCCCACCCCCACACCCCACACACCACACCCAACCCCCCTACAACCTACACACACACACACACCTACACCCCAACACAAAACACCCCCACACACACAACCTAACCCCCAAACACACACACACAAACCACACCCCACACAACCACACACCAAACACACCCACACACACACACACACACACCACACACACACACCCACACATCACCCCACACACAAACATACACACCCACACACACACACACCACACACACACCCCCACACAAAACACCACCCACCTACACACCAAAACACACAACACACAAAAACCCCCCCTACACAAAACACACCACACAAACCAAACCCCACACCACACACCCCCAACACACACACACACACACACAAACACCCAACAACACCTACACACACACACACCCCACCCTAACCCCACACACCCACACACCTACCAACACAAACACCCAAAACCACACCCCACACACACACCACACACCCTTTACACAAAACACACACCTACACACACACACACAAAACCCCTAAAAACCACCTCACACACACCTACACACCCAAAACCCACACCCCACAACCACCTACAAAACACACAACACCTAAAACACCTACACACAACACACCCCTCCACACACACCAAAACACCCACATCCAAACACACCTCCCACACCCACACACACAACCCCTACACCCCCACACCCCACAACACCCCACACACACACCTACACACCACACCACCCCATCCCAACCACCCCCACACACACACCCCCAAACACCACCCCACCCCAACACACCCCCCTACACACACACACCCCCAACCACAACACACCCCAACACCCCAAAACCCCACACACACACACACCATACAAACACACACCACACACACACCTACCCACCAACAAACAAACACACACCTACAACACAACCCCACAAAACCCACACCCACACACACCAACCCCACACACACCACACACCTACACACACACACACACACACACACACCTACACACCTACACACACACACACACCTACACACACACACACACACACACACCTACACACCTACACACACACACACACCTACACACACACACACACACACACACACACCTACACACACACACACACACCTACACACACACACACACACGTGGGTCCGTGGGGTGAAGACGTGGGTAACAAGGCTCCGAGAACCTTAGCGTTGAAAGATGCGTAATATCAGCTAGAAGTAATCAGTGGTAGTGGAACGTCAGTGAACAATACTACGAGTGATAATTAAAGTTATTAGTTAAAGAAAGTGAGAGAAAAGCTGAAATCATAATATTTCAAAGCGCAAACCGTCGGGGGTCTTAGGCGCTGTTGCCACATTGGTAGCGGTAGGCCTGATGAAGTGACATCACGACAAGTTGTGTGCCATTATACATATAAAGTGAA
>NW_026483326.1:0-5000 GCF_026875155.1 Cherax quadricarinatus | reverse complement strand
ATTAATGAAGTTGACTAGAAAGGTACCTAATATGAAGCCACGGAATGGTACTAATTATGTAGCCAAGAAAGGTTAACTAATTAAATGTAGCCACGGAATAAAAAAGAAAGGTACTAATTAATGTAGCCATAGAAAGGTACCTAATTAATGTAGGACGGAAAGGTTCTTATTAATGTAGCGAGGATAGGTACTAATTAATGTAAGCGACAGAAAGGTACCTAATTAATGTAGTGACAGAAGGTACCTAATTAATGTTGCGACAGAAAGGACCTAATTAATTAGCTACAGAAAGGTTTACCTAATTAATGTGGTGAAGATTGGTACTAAATTAACGTAAACGACAGAAAGGTCCCTAGTTAATGTAGCGACAGAAAGGGACCTAATTAATGTAGATTACAGAAAGGTACCTTAATTAATTTTGCGAAGAAAGGTACCTATATGTTGCGACAGGAATGGTACCTAATTAATGTTGCGACGTGGTATCTAATTTATGTAGCGGACCAGAAAGATTCCCTAATTGATGTAGTGACGAAAAGGTACCGAATAATGTAGCGACAAAATGTACCTAATTATGTAGCGACTAAAAGGTTAACTAATTAATGTTGCGACAGAAGATGCCTAATTGATGTTGTAGTGACTGAGGAGGTCATCCTAATTAATGTAGCGACGAAAGGTTCACTAATTAATGTAGCGACCGAATGGTACCTATGTATATGTAGCACAACCGGAAGGTACTAAGTATTGTCGCGACTGAAATGTACCTAAAGTAATGTAGCACAGGAAAGGTACTAAGTAATGTAGCGACAGAATGGTTCCTAAGTAAGGTAGCACAGAAAGGTCCTAAGTAATGTAGCGACAGAAAGGTCCTTTAAGTAATGTAGCGAAGAAAGGTACCTACGTAATGTAGGACAGAAAGGGTACCTCAGTAAGGTAGCGACAGAAAGGTTACTAATAATGTTGCGACAGAAGGTACCTAAGAAATGTAGCGGGACAGAAGGTACCTAAGTAATGTGCGACAGGAAGGTACCTAAGTAATGTAGCGACAGAAGTTACCATATGTAATGTAGCGTCAGAAAGGTTCTTTTGTAATGTAGCGACGAAAGGTATATGTTAATGTGCGACAGAGTAATAAGTAAATATTAGCGACTGAAAAGTACCTTTTAAAAAAAAAAGTAATGTAGCGACAGAAAGGTTCATATGTAATGTCACGTGACAGAAAGGTAACTAAGTAAGGTTAGCGACAGAAGGTACCTAAGTAAATTAGCGACAGAAAGGTACCTAAGTAATGTAGCGACAGAAGGTTACCTAAGTTAAACAGCGACAGAAAGTTCTAAGTAATGTAGCGACAGAAAAGTTCCTAAGTAATGTTGCGACCAGAAAGGTACCCTAAGTACTGTAGCGACAGAAAGGTACATAGTAATGTAGCGACGAAAGGTACCTAGTAATGAAGCGAAGAAAAGGTCAAAGTAATTTAGCAGACAGGAAGGTACTAAGTAATGTAGCGACAGATAGGTTACTAAGTAATGTAGCGACAGAAAGGGACCTAAGTATGTAGCGACAGAAAGGTACCTAAGTATGTTTTAAAGCGACAGAATGGTACCTTAAGTAAGGTAGCGACCGAAAGGTACCTCATTAATGTAGCGACAGAAGGTACCTAAGTAATGTAGCGACAGCAAAGGTACCTAAGTAAAGGTGCGACAGCAAGGACCTTAGTAAGTGCGACAGAAAGGTACTGCAATGTAGGATAGGAAAGGTACCTAAGTAATGTAGCGACCGAAGGTACCTAAGTAATGTAGCGACAGGAAGGTACTAAGAAATGTAGCGACAGGAATGGTACATAAGTAATGTAGCGACCGAATGGTACCTAAGTAATGTAGGGACAGGAAGGAACCTAAGTAATGTAGCGACAGAAAGGTACCTAAGTCATGTAGGACAGAAAGGTAACTAAGTAACTGTAGCGACTGTAAGGTACCTAAGTAATTAGCGACAGGAAAAGTACCTAAGTAAAGTGCGACAGAAAATGGTAACTAATAGTAAGGTAGCGACAGAAAGGTACCTAAAGTATTTGTAGATCGACATGAAAGGTACCTAAGTAATGGTAGCGACAGATAGGTACCTAAGTAATATAGCGACAGAAAAGTACCTAAGTAATGTGCGACAGGAAAGGTACCTAATGTAATGTAGCGACAGAGAAAGGGACCTAAGTATGTAGCGACTGAAACGGTACTAAGTAAAGTGTGCGAAAGAAAAGGTTAAGTAATGTTGCAACAGAAAGGTACCTAAGTTATGGTTGCGGACAGAAAGGTACCTATGTCATGTAGCGACAGAAAGGTACTAAGTAATGTAGCGACAGAAAGGTAACCTAATAAGGTCAGCGACAGAAAAGGTCCTAAGTATTTTAGCAATGAAAAGGTACCTAAGAAATGTTAGCTGACAGAAAGGTACTTAAAGTAATGGAGGACAGAAACGGTACCTAAGTAAGGTAGCGACCAGAAAGGTACCAAAGTAAATGGTTGCGACAGAAAGGTACTAAGTAATGTAGCGAAGAAAGGTACTAAGTAATGTAGCGACAGAAAGGTACATAAGTATTGTAGCCAACAGACAAGTTTACTAAGAAAATGTAGCGACAGAAAGGTACTTAAGTAACGTTTAGGCGACAGAAAGGTACCTACGTAAAGTAGCGACAGAAAGGTACCTAAGTAATGTTTTTATAGCGACAGAAATAGGTACCTATAGTAATGTAGCGACCATAAAGGTACCTAAGTAATGTAGCGACAGAATGGTCCCTAAGTAGGTAGCGACAGGAAAGGGATGTAAGTAATGAGCGACAGGATAAGGTACTAAAGAATGTAGCGACAGAAAGGTACCTAAGTAATGTAGCGACAGAAAGGTACCTAAGTAAGTAGCGACAGAAAGTATAAGTAATGTAGCTATTAGAAAGGTACATATGTATTGTTGCGACAGAAAGATACCTAAGTTATGTTAGCGACAGGAAGGTACAACTAAGTAATGTAGCGACAGAAAGGTACCTAAGTACATGTTTCTAGCGGACACAGATAGGTACCTAAGTAATGGTAGGGACAGGAAAGGTATCTAGTAATGTAGCGACTGAAAGGTACTAAGTAATGTAGCGACTGTAAGGTACCTAAGTAAAGTTGCGACACAGCAAAGGCATACCTAAGTAATTGTTTAGCGAACAGACGGTACTAAGTAATGTAGCGCAGAAAGGTACCTAAGTAATGTAGCGAAAGAAAAAGGACCTAAGTAATGTAAGGCGACAGGAAGGTTCATGTAAATGTAGCGAATATAGGTACATAAGTAATGTGCAACAGAAAAAGGATAACTAAGTAATGTAGCGAAGAATTTTGGTCTAGTATGAGAACAGAAAGGTACATAAGTAATGTAGCGGACGAAGGTCCCTAAGTAATGTAGCGACAGAAAGGTACCAAGTTATGTAAGCGAAGAAAGCTACCTAAGTAATGTAGCGCAGTATGGTACCTAAGTAAGGTTAGCGACAAGAAACGTACCTAAGTAAGTATGACAGAAAGGTACCTAAGTAATGTAGCGACAGAAAAGTACCTAAGTAATGTAGCGACAGAAAGGTACTAAGTAAGTAGCGACAGAAGGTATAAGTAAGGGAGCGACAAGAAAAGGGTACCTATGTAATGTAGCGACAGAAAGGTACCTAAGTAATGAAGCGACAGAAAGGTATATGTAATGTAGCGACCAGAAAGGTACTTAAATAATGTAGGCTTATAAAGGTTACCTAAGTAATGTAGGTCAAGAATGGTACCTAAGTAAGGTAGCGACAGAAGGACCTAGTAATGTAGCGACAGAAACGGTACCTAAGTACTGGAGGCGACGAAAGGTACCTAAGTAATGTAGGAAGAAAGGTACCTACGTAAGGTAGCGACAGAAAGGTTCCTAAGTAATGTAGCGACAGAAGGTACCTATGTAATGTAGCGAAGAAAGGTACTAAGTAAGGTAGGACAGGAATGGTACTAAGTAATTGTAAGCAGACAAGAAAGGTACGAAAGTATTGTAGCGACAGAAAGGTACTAAGTAAATGTAGCGACAGAAGGTACCTCATGTAATTGTAGCGACAGAAAGGTACTAAGTAATATAGCGACAGATAAGTACCTAAGGTAATGTAGCGGCACAGAAGGTACCCTAAGTTACTGTAGGTGGACAGAAAGGTACCTAAGTAGGTAGCGACAGAAAGGTAACTAAGTAATGTTAGCGACAGAAAGTAACCTAAGTAATGTAGCGACAGAAAGGTACCTAAGTAATGTAGCGACAGAATGGTACCTAAGTAATGTAGCGACAGAAAGGTACCTAAGTAATGTAGCGACAGAAAGGTACCTAAGTAATGTAGCGACAGAAAGGTACCTAAGTAATTAGCGACAGAAAGTACCTAAGTAATGTAGCGACAGAAATGTACCTAAGTAATGTAGCGACAGAAAAGTACCTAAGTTTATGTAGCGACAGAAAAGTACCTAAGTAATGTAGCGACAGAAAGGTACCTAAGTAATGTAGCGACAGAAAGGTACCTAAGTAATGTAGCGACAGAAAGGTACCTAAGTAATGTAGCGACAGAAAGGTACCTAAGTAATGTAGCGACAGAAAGGTACCTAAGTAATGTAGCGACAGAAAGGTACCTAAGTAATGTAGCGACAGAAAGGTACCTAAGTAATTAGCGACAGAGAAGGTACCTAAGTAATGTAGCGACAGAAAGGTACCTAAGTAATGTAGCGACAGAAAGGTACCTAAGTAATGTAGCGACAGAAAGGTACCTAAGTAATGTAGCGACAGGAAGGAACCTAAGTAATGTAGCGACAGAAAGTACCTAAGTAATGTAGCGACAGAAAGAAACCTAAGTAATGTAGCGAAGAAAGGTACCTAATAATGAAAGCGACAAAAGTACCTAAGAAAAGTACGACAGAAAGGTACCTAAGTAATGTAGCACAGAAAGGTACCAAAAAGTAAAAAAAGGCAAAAAA
>NW_026483322.1:0-25485 GCF_026875155.1 Cherax quadricarinatus | reverse complement strand
TTTTTAAAAAAGCCCATGGGACCCCCCGCTTTACGCACTTTGTTCAGTAATAAAGACCACTGAAGCCCGCTTTCGGCACTTTGCTTCAGAATAAAGACACGGGAGAGCCCGGGTTTTACACACTTTGCTTCAGTAAAAAAAGACCACGGAACCCGCTTTAAGCACTTTGTTTCAGTAATAAAGCCCACGGGAGAGCCCCCCTTTACACACTTTGCTTCAGTAAAAAAGACCACTGGAGAGCCAGCTTTACAGCACTTTGCTTCATAAAAAGGGACCACTGGAGGCCCCAGCTTTACAAGCACTTTGCTTCAGAAATTTAAAGCCCACTGGAGAGCCCAGCTTTAAACAGCACTTGCTTCAAATAAAGACCACTGGAGAGCCAGCTTTACAGCACTTTGCTTCAGTAATAAAGACCACTGGAGAGCCCCGCTTTACAGCACTTTGCTTCAGTAATAAAGACCACTGGAGAGCCCCGCTTTACAGCACTTTGCTTCAGTAATAAAGACCACTGGAGAGCCCCGCTTTACAGCACTTTGCTTCAGTAATAAAGACCACTGGAGAGCCCCGTTTTAAAACAGCACTTTGCTCGAATAAAGACCACTGGAGAGCCCCCGCTTTACAGCACTTTGCTTCAGAAATTAAAGACCTCTGGAGAGCCCAGCTTTACACCCACTTTGCTCAGTAATAAAGACCACTGGAGAGCCCCGCTTTACAGCACTTTGCTTCAGTAATAAAGACCACTGGAGAGCCCAGCTTTACAGCACTTTGCTTCAGTAATAAAGACCACTGGAGAGCCCCGCTTTACAGCACTTTGCTTCAGTAATAAAGACTACTGGAGAGCCCAGCTTTACAGCACTTTGCTTCAGTAATAAAGACCACTGGAGAGCCCCGCTTTACAGCACTTTGCTTCAGTAATAAAGACCACTGGAGAGCCGCTTTACAGAAACTTTGCTTCAGTAATAAAGACCACTGGAGACCCCGCTTTACAGCACTTTGCTTCAGAAATAAAGACCACTGGGGGAGCCCCCCAGCTTTACAGCACTTTGCTTCAGTAATAAAGACCACGGGAGAGCCCGCTTTACAGCACTTTGCTTCAGTAATAAAGACCACGGGAAAGAGCCCCGCTTTACAGCACTTTGCTTCAGTAAAAAAGACCACGGGAGCCCCCCGCTTTACAGCACCTTTGCTTCAGTAATAAAGACCACTGGAGAGCCCCGCTTTACAGCACTTTGCTTCAGTAATAAAGACCACTGGAGAGCCCAGCTTTACAGCACTTTGCTTCAGTAATAAAGACCACTGGAGAGCCCAGCTTTACAGCACTTTGCTTCAGTAATAAAGACCACTGGAGACCCCGCTTTACAGCACTTTGCTTCAGTAATAAGAACCACTGGAGAGCCCCGTTTACAGCACTTTTGCTTCTTAAAAAAAGACCACTGAGAGCCCCCTTTACAGCACTTGCTTCAGTAATAAAGCACTGAGCCCCCGTTACAGCATTTGCTTCATAATAAAGACCACTGGAGACCCCCAGCTTTACAGCACTTTGCTTCAGTAATAAAGCCCACGGGAGAGCCCCAGCTTTACAGCACTTTGCTTCATAATAAAACCACTGGAAAGGGCCCAGTTTTACACATTTTGCTTTACAACAATTCTCTAATGCAGCGGTTTTCAATTATACCAATTCTTCATTTATTCAGACTTCTTCAGTAAATATATTCATCATTCACTATAAGCGAAGAACAAAAATATTTTTAAGGTAATAATATATGTTGTGTAATATGCAGTGTTTGGGACCTAGCTATATTACATATTTAATTTATGATAATGTAAACATGTTATCAGGTTATTATATGCATTTGAGATTAAATTTAAGAAAGGTTACTTTCACTTTACAGCTTCTCGTTTCCATAGATTAATTTTATAAATATTTAACTTGACCTTATTCTATTTTTTAAGGCGCCTTTGAGTGCTTCTGTGAATGATAGACATTGTTTTTATGGTCATGGTATTTCTTCTCTTACCTTTTCTTCGTATAGAATTATGAATTTTTCTGCGCTAGTTAGATTTGCTCATGTGCTTCTGCACTAAATTCTTAATAAATATTAAAGAGTTAGTGGTTATACTTTAACAAGTTTATTATCAAGTAGGCTGGACACGTTAGCTGCCACTTGCTGGCCCCAAGAACGATGTATCTAAAAAATTTTGCTTCAACGAGGTCGAATTCAGTCCAGCGTAAGATGCAAGTTGGAATTTTTTTGCATTATTGCGTAAGCGAGCTGAATGCATGAGGTATGTGCACTCTGCCACGAGGAATTATCGATTGGACATTCTAAGAATCTGAGGCAAAAGCCTATGTAAACTTCTCTCCTGGTCCCATTATGGCGGGAGTAGAAATGCAACTAATCATCTTTGAGCAGCACTACATCGAGAATGGAAGTTCATTGTTCTCCTTCCCAATGAACATAATATTCACAGGTGGCCCACTCTAAGGACAGTAACTTTTGTGACGACGTTTCGCTCCTTCTTGGAAAACTGTCAAGTCAAATGTGACAAACTGAAATATCGTCATAAGGCTCTTCTACCGACAGGTTAGATGTGAATTTGTTCCAACTACGGTAGTAAAGGGTTATTCTTGTGAAATTAATAGTATGTTTCATTGTTGATTGTATTGAGGATATTATGCACTTCAAGACTATTGGTACTATGACTAAATATCGTCCACGTACCACATCCAAGTTAGAATACATAAACAAATTAGCGAGAACTGCATCAAGGAGTGAGCTAATGTCTAGTCCAAAAAGTTACTGGTATTTACTTCCCTCGAAACTAAGGCATAACTCAATCAAATTCACAGGCAGTTCAGTAACACTGAACTGTCAATAACTTTCCTCTAGACGGGTTTTGGCAGTGTTAGCTGGTTACATCTGTGAATACAGGCAGTGACCCTGAAACTCAGGGGTTCTTAAACACACTGAGTGACCTCTGGCAGCAAGGAGGTCCCCCTCCCGTGACAGTGACACGTTCTAATAGCATATCTGCACTCTCCCACATAATTGGTTTAAATTAAGCAAAACTGTAAAAAGGGAATTACAAGAGAATCAAGAAAATTCTTGATTAATGTAATTTAACTTTTCTTAAGGAAATGGAATGAGTTACAATATTTTCAGTAAAACTCATTGGAAAAAGATGTAAAAAATGTGAAAAGTGACTAACTTGACAGACTTGTGTTAAGACAAAGAAGAATTCTTATAAAAATCATCTAATAAACTTTAGTTTTAATTAGAAATGAATTATTAGAATTATTCTCGTCAGTTTTCACATATCACTATCTCTTAAATCTTAAACTAATAGCATAGCAAATATTCACCAACACATACAAACAACTCTGAGTGATGAAAATAAAACTGTCAAACTGGATGAATTCGATCAACTGACAAGAATTTTGGTGGTGGCGGCCACAACCTGGCCAGTACGACGTGTTGCCACACCTGGCCAGTACGACAGTTTGCCACAACCTGGCAGTACGACTGTGTGTTGCCACAACCTTCCAGTTACGACTGGTGTGCGAGCCACAACCTGCCATTACGACTGTGTTCCACAACCTGGCCAATACGACTGTGTTTGCTGCCACAAACCTGGCCAGTACGAACTGTGTGTGCACACCCTCCCAGTACGACGTGTGGTTGCCCACCTACCTGGCCAAACGACCGTGGTGTTGCCACAACCTGGCCATACGACCGTGTGTTGCCACAACCTGCCAGTTCCGACTGTGTGTTGCCACAGCAGACCTGGCCTTACGACTGTGTGTTGCCACAACCTGTTGCCAATACGACTGTGTACTGCCTCAACCTGGCCAGTTACACGTGTGTTCCACAACCTGGCCAAACGACTGTGTTGCCACAACCTGACCATACGACTGTGTGTTGCCACAACCTGCCAGTACTGACGGTGTGTGCCACACCTGACCATTACGACTGTGGTGTTTCCACAACCTGACCAGTACGACTGTGTTTGCCACAACCTGTCCATACGACTTGTGTGCCACAACCTGACAGTACGACTGTGTTTTGCCACAACCTGACCAGTACGGACTGTGTTTGCACACAGACCTGACCAGTACACTGTGTGCTGCACAACCTGACCAGTTATACGACTGTGTGTTGCACAAAGTAACCTGCCAGTACGACTAGGTGTGTTGCCACAACCTGACCAGTACGACTGTGTGTTGGCCGACAACCTGACCAGTAACGACTGTGGTTTTGCCACAACTGACCATACGACGTGTGTTGCCACAACTCCTGCCAGTACACTGTGTTTCCACAACCTGGCCATACGACTTGTGTGTTGCCACAACCTGGCCAGTTACGACTGTGTGTTTAATGTCTCTCATACTGTTAGGTACTGTTGATGTATAAGTGTAAACATATATTAACATAGTGAATGTTGTGGTGCACACGTGCCAAAGATATATGGTACAAGAAAGTAAAGAACGAAGAGACACAACTAAGATCACACGCTCATCTATGACCACACCCATCTATTACCACACCCCCCATCTATGAACACACCCATCTATGACCACACCTCTTCTATGACCACACACACCCATCTAGACCCACACCCATCTATGATCACACCATCTATACCACATATGGCATACCCATCTTGACACACCCAACTATGACCACACCCATCTAGGACCACACCCCATCTTAATGACCACATCCCATCTATGACCACATACCCATGTCTATGACCGACACCCATCTATGACCACCACCCAACTATGACCAGCACCCATCTATGATCCACACCCATGCATATGACCACATCCATCTATGACCACTCCCATCTATGACCACAAGTGAGGGCCCAACTATGACAACACCCATCTATGACCACACCCATCCTGACCACACCAACTGTGACCACACAATAACTATGACCACACCCAACTATGACCACACTTAACGAGGACCCACACCCAACTAAGACCACACAATAACTATACCATACCCATATAATCTATATCACACATAACTAGACCATACCCAACTAGACCACACTCAACTATTTACCTCAATTATGACCATACCTAAGTAGTGACTATACTAACTATACCTCACCTATAACCAACACCTGACTATGACTTCACCTAACTATGACCTCACATACTATGACCTCAACTATGATCACACCTAAGGAAAACACCAGACTATGCGTCACTTATCTATACCGGCACCTGTGACTACCACCTATAAACCACACTCAACTTCTGACAACACCTTCTGACTAGTGACCACACCTGACTAGACCAGTTAAAAAAAAAAGCCCAAGTTAGCACCTCGCAAGATCACCGGAAGGTGGGCCAGTAAAACTGCTAACTTTGGAGATGCCAACAAAAATGCAGGAACCTGGGGAAGTGAGAAGGAAGTTCATCTGAGGAGAAGCACAGATGGAACTAGGAAGCACCAAAAGAAATGAGTGGGGAGTGTGGAAGGGTGACAACCCGGGCCCCGGATGGGGACCTGGAGACTATGAATCCACATGAAAAACCGAGAGAAGGACCGGAGGAAACCCTAAGATGGTAGAAGAAGTGCAGGGGATGGGGGGCTAAAGACGAACCATTGGCCTCCACGTGCATGTCTGTAACTCAGGGATTACTAAACCTGAAGCGGGACAGTGTCTGCAAAACTTCTGTAATTAATAATTGTAATTAATAGGAAGAAGAAAGCATTTTTTTTTAAATCTCAGGTGAGTAATGAATGATTTGGAAGAGACACAGCTTCAAAAGTAAATATGATAGGAGTAGTTGGCCAGATCAGTGATGCCCATCCCAGTATTCTATGGAGGCAAGGCCCGAGCTGAGTCATGAATGACCCCTGCAAATACAATTCGATTCAGTGATGAAGATAACAGGATCATTTAGTAGTTAACAGGGTGAGAGAAGACGACATCAGGGAGAGATGACAAGTACTTTAGGTATATTTAAAAGGGGTAGTCAAGGAGCAGCCGTGAGATGATTGCAGAGTGCGAGTAAACGTATTTTTTGTTTCTCCCGAGAATGGTAAATTTTTATCTATGCTGATGAGACCGAGGACATTTTTTGAGATAAATGAGATTTGAAAAAGATGCCTAACTGAGACAGAAGAATTTGTATTTATTTATTTCTAATTATTATATCTGGTTTCTATTCAGCATTATTTAGCCGGCTATATTTCACTTATCTTGTTTCCTCATTCTTAGATCTTCTCACTAGCGTCTTCTTGTATATTAATATCTATTTAACCAACGTGCCTCCAGAAAATAAACCCATTATAACTTACAGTGACGAAGGAAACTTTAAAACTGCCTGAGGCTACTGAGAATTTTACAATAATTATTTGTCTAATATTTTTGTTGAACCATCTTTTCGTTAGTGAAGCGAATCTTGAGTGGCAACCTTCGTCTCTGATACAGTTCCTACAACACTCAAACATTTATCAGAAAGAATTGCAAAAGATTTTTCAAATAAATAAGGCAGAGTAGTGCAGTCAATGTGTTAACAGAATTGAGATTGGAGTTAGAAAACGATGGAGTCATCACGGTGGCTGGTCGAGATAAATCCTTTGCAGAATGTGTCTTTATCTCTAGACTTACTAGTCACCTCTTTAATACTTTAAATTAGTTTGTGTCTCTCCATTAATCTGAACTAATAATGTATATATAAATAAGTGAAGATGGATTGAAGACAAGGGATCCTGGAGACACTGATTGAAAGATGTAGCAGGAAAGTGTTAGAGTTCCCCCTGGAAACCTTTATTATACATAAACATTACAGGAACATAAAAGAACAGACAATAAATCATAAAATAGGTAGATTAACACACATTACGAACAGTAAGATGCATAAAAAATAAACAATGACATACAAAAAAATTTAGCCAACATACAGAAAACAGTTTAGTAATATGCAACAACAGCACAGTAACATTCAAAAGCTGAACTGTAACACATAAAAAAGGTAACAGAAAACCCATATGAACAACTGAGTAAGACACAAGAAAAAAAAAAAACAGGGTACTTCTAACATACGGAACATACATGTGGAACAATTCAGCTGCTTCGTCAAAAAATGTAACATACGTTGCATTTTTGACCATACACAGAGTTTTAATGATACAAACACTCGCGACTGGTAAAACCATTGAGACCTCAGATCACCAAAGTACTCGTGACTTCTGTATATCACAATTCAAACATTGCATCAGACAGTGATAACAATCTATCAAAGATAATGAGGGACGAACAAGTGAAGATTGATATCAAAAATACATGAATCAAAAGTCAGGTTTTAGTGTTATGTTTGCCTCTTCAATCTAATATGTGACATCTTCGTTCACTCTGTTGATATCACTCTCTTGAACTATGTTTTATTAACAACCTTCTTCACTATGGTTGTACGGCACACCAACGTCCCTTTTCCTCTATAAATTTAGAAGCATACTAGGTTTGTGGGTCATCACCCTCTTCACTATCTTTACTAATAATTGCACTGTTTAATACAGTCTAAACTATTTATCACTAAGGAAAAGACGTGATGACATCATGCCAACGACCGGCAGAGTCTAATTCTTCTTAGATCCAGGTTAACAAATTCAGTCAATCTTCCTCACATCACAGCTTTTTCCTACATTCATCAATCTGAAATTTTTTTTCCTACATTTACGTCAATTTTTTTTAAGTGTCTTATAATTGGACTTTTTTATATACTCAGGAGAGGAAAAGCTAACTCGTGTACATCTGTCTTTGTCTGTTATTTAACGTTGGCTCTCACCACTCTTTTTTCTACTAGCTTTAATGATTTGGCCTCTGTTGTCTTCTAACATCTAATATTTATTCATCACTTTATAACTTTGCTATAAACTGTGCAGCCTAATTGCCACCTGCAGAGTCTCTGCCCAAAATGCTAGCGGACCAATGAGGCCAGTACTTCGTAGTTTAAACGCACCAGATACATTACTAGATGTTGTGTGTCTCTGATACTGCCGTTTATAACCTGTAAGATTCCTATGTATTCCCGAACGTGTTTACAGTCAATTTTCTCGGTGTTTCTGTTTGGTTTGCCGTTTTTGGTGGTTAGTTGTCCTGGAAACTTAAGATTACCTCCCCGAAAACAATCTTGCCATAGCCGACTGAACTCCTTAAACTCTCGCTAATCTTTCCAAGGGGAACAGATCGGTCGAACTTTTCTCCTTCGACTTCCATTCAGTCCTAATTTTATCGAAACAAAAAATGCGGCAACCAAATATTTCTATGGGTTTCCTTCCACAACTCTTTTTAAACTTGCTTTTCGTTCTTTCCTGTTGGAGCCTAATGCAAGGCGAATGTTTCCATCTTGAACGATCGGCGTTATGCCGCATTGCCTCCGATTAGTTTTGTTTCCTCCTCATGAACCTCTCACGATCCTTTCGACATTCAGGATAGTAGTGGACGTTAGTGAGAGGTCCATTATTGGTCGTCGCACCTGTGTTACTCCGTCCTCTTTTTCTTCGTCCTACGTCACTCTTGATCTGTTCTTCAGTTGCTCGTTTTATATTTTCATCTATCACTAACTTTTTTCTCTTTTCTCTTGGGAGGTTCCGACAGCTCGAATTCTGTTCTCTCCCACTGCCGAGTGCGAAACTCAAAATGTCTAAGTTCTATTCCTTTTTCTCGACCACTTCCTGTCTCATTTTCAGGCCATGACAGATTACACTGATAAGTTATAAATCCATGAAGTAGTTCCTGGTTGTAGTAGTGTACCAGACAGTGTGCGAGTCCATTTATTTTAGAATCTCGGATAGCGTTTCAACACTGAGGTTGCAGTTCCTCAGCGCGATTTATACGTAGCTGCGTATAAGACCTACCTTTATGTTTTGCATTAGCAAAAAAATGTAATTCTCATTCCCTAGTTCTCCCGCATTTCTAGCAAAAACAAGATATCTTCGCTAGGTCCCAAGTCATGTTGATGCCAGCAACGAGCAGGCAGACCTCACGGGGTCGGACAACGGTACATGACGGTTACAGTTCACAGAGGCATTCCATTTTACCTACTTACTAGGTCATTTATTTTTTTCATACTTCCTTTCATTAAATTTCCAGTCTTTGTACACTATTCTTATATTTTCCTTTTTTCATTCTCACTCCTTTCCGATTCGCATTCTCAAATTCACTTTCACTTTCTCGTTTGGGTTTTTACTTATTCATACACATTGCTTTCAAGACTAAATTTCATCAACCCACTTCGTTTTACGCAAGCCCTTCACTCTCACTCCTTTTTCACTCCTTGCCTTCATATTCACTTTCACGCATCCGTTTGCCTTCATATTCACTTTCGACTTCCGTACCTTCATAATGCACCTTCCTTCAATATATCTTGCGGTGCAACACTCACCATGATCTAATCATTACTTTTCGCGAAATGATCTTCCGCGATAATTAATCATCTTCATCAGACATTGTCCTCAAAATATTCTCTTTACTGCTCAAGAACCTCTTGTCCCGCAAGTTGTCATGGCGTTCGAAATATATTGTGCCTAAATCATCACTGGTTTCATCACACATATGTCGAGATATTAACAACAAGATTCGTCCTGGCCAGGTTGAGCAGGCAGCGACTCCAGCGACTTTCAGTGATCACCGAATTTTTTTTTTTAGTGTGTGTGGATGGGCGCGCGCGTGCCGTTTATGGTGTCTAGTGCGTGATTGGCAGTCACAAAAGAACGTGTACAAAAGTGCGTGTAACAAAAGAATAATATTTATACTGTTTTCATGGAGATTGGACATTTAGATTAAGACCTCGGAAAGTCACTTTCAGTACAACGTAAAGACACTTTTCTGCTACAACTGAAAAAAATATATATCAAAAGGATACATATAGGCCGAAAGCAGGACAAAAATTTCCATTGAATAATGATATCTGGGGATACTTGTTAACAGTCACGGCTTTCTTGGTTGGTTATAATTCAAGACAGACCTTTTCGTAATATCCTCCTATAATTCTCCATTTGTCCCTCATTGCCTCCGAGCCGTGTGGACGATCTGCGCAGAACCCTCCTGTTTGAATTTGTTTTTGCGCAGTTTACCTATGAATTGAGCATGCCCCTAGCGTTGGTTTGGGTGGAAACTTTATTTCTCCAACATGGGCGCGAATACAAAGAATATAAACACTGTCTGCATTAAGATGATTCCTGGTGCTGGGCACGGATCCAACATGGAGTTATTATTACCAGCGATCATTCAGCGATACCTTATGGTATAGTCAAATGAGGAGATAAGTGGTGTCGTCACTCGAATCAATGACCAAGAATCTTCGTTAAAATGACGTCTGCACGAGTACACGGGCGGTTGTCGACAAGTATCAGGAACTATCATACCGGTTGAATACACTGTGTCGAGAGACTACCATGAATTATATCTCGACATTACACTTGGTGAAAATCAGGAAAGGTTGCGCTTTTGAGGGACTGATTTTGATATTACCATTGAAGCTGCGTTCTTGTATGGGACGGTTCACGTAGACCACACAGGAGATGGGCAACTGACGTATGCCAGGTGCGCTGGAAGGTTCATATACTGTATTAAAATGACTCTCGACACCCTATTCCTCGTATGTTGTTGGATAAATTACGGACATCAAGTCTATGTAACGTATGCGGTGGCAACACGTACTGTGTCGCTATAGTGGTCATATGACCACATCGCGGCCGGCAGTGTGGGAAACGAAGTGGTAACCCGGCACAACACAATGAACAACAGCACCAGTGGCGAGGTAGCGATGACGAGGACAGATCCTCTTGCTACACCGTCCCAACAACGGTTGTCATGGAGTGAGGAGGTGGAAAAGAAAAGGTCTCGAATCGCAGTTGTAACGCTACAAGGAGAATCAAGTCATTGAACATACATAAGGTTTTTGAGGAGAGACTAACCTAATATGCGTAAGAAGTGCGGCGTCTCTTTGGTAAAGGCGTTGGATACGTTGTTAGAGGAATCGATCCCCAAGATCAGGGGGGGGGGGTTTGTTGGCATAGTTTGGGAGGCGGCATATGATAGTGTAGAAAGGGGAAAGCGTTAGGGAAAGATTATGAGATGGGGGGTTTGGAGAGTAAATTATATCATGGGCCAAATTAATGTATCAAGAGACCCTTGGGGGTGCAGTGAAAATGGAAAAAAGGTTAGGAGAACAAATTCAGAATGAGAGGGGTTACGTCAAGGTTGCCCCCTTTCCCAAATATTTTTTGGTGTTTACGGTCCTTTTTTATTGGGAAATTGGGTTTTTTTTTGGCAGCAAAGGGGTTTTGTGACGAAAGGAGTGGGGGGCTGGCATTTTTTGGATATGTTGATGAAAACAAACGATTTTGTAATTTGGTAACAGGGATTTGCCCGGGTGGAAAAGTTTTTTAAATGTTTTTGAAAAGGCTTTTTGGCAGTCAATTAAAAAGGGGGAAAAACGAAGTATATGGATTTGGGGGATGGGTTAATGAGGAATTGAAGTAGTTGAAAGGGGGAAAAGGTGGACCAATTACGTATGTGGGATCGTTTATGTAATGATATAAGTTGCCAACAAATAAATTCAGTAAATTCAGAAATAAAAAATAATTAGAAGAAAAGGTGGGAACCCTTCTATGTGGTTTTTTCCCAAAGGAGAGGGTTGGAAAAGAAGGGTTGTCCAGGGCAATTGGTTCAAATTTCTGGCGGACAAATACTGTAAGGAAAATGCGGAACATTCATCGACAACTGGGACCCCTTCTATGGCAGAGTGAATGTAGTAGGGATGGGGTTCATTTTAGGTGTGGGGTGGGAGCACTGGCAACTGCAGTGGAGGGAGCAGTTGGGGGTTTAATAGGAATAGTTAGTGGTATGGGTTTTGGCAGGAAAACAGTGAAGTCCAGTGTAGTAAAATTACGGTACTAGGGGAATGTAAAAATAAAAACGAGAAGATATTTTAAAAGCCAGGGACCCTTGGGGTATAAGGACGTAATAGGTTTAGTGAAAAATGAAATGAGCAGGAAGGGTAAAGAGGGGAAAGGAGAGTCTTTCAAGTTTATTATGTTTAAATTTCGTAGTGCTAGGAATAAAAATGGACGAGTTGAGATTAGTTTCTAGTGCAGGTAACATTGATGTTTTGCTTAACTGAGAGTGTTTAAATTAAAAAAGTGGGACTGCCTGCGGAATGTCATATTCGGGTTTTTTAAATTGTTTCCAAGAAGTGAAGTTTGGGAGGGGGGGGGGTGGCATTTTATGTCCGAGATGCTTGAAAATGTTGCTTAAAAACGGGGATTAAGTTGAAAATAACACAGGTCTGTTTGGATAGAATTTTCAGAGGGGCTGAAAAAAATGATTTTAGGAGTGAATACCCTCCCCCAAAATTAGTAGGGACCAAGGGAAACTATATGGGAGGATTTGTTAAGGCCACAAGGCACGAAAGTAGAAATTTAGGGACTTTAATTTTTGTCTATGATTGGAATTTCTTGATGGGAATTTAGAATCTAACTTCTTAGAAGTATTTCAGGTTTTTTTTTGAAGAGTTTGTGAAGAACCTACAAGGGGAAATAACCTACTTGATTATTATGGCAAAAAAAAGAATCCCTTGTTAAAATTTTGAAAATTCGAGGAACGGGTGTGCGACCACAAAACAATTACATTTGCATTGAATGGAAGTCGATAGTGCGATAACTCATAACAGTCCCCGATTTTGTTGCAGATTACGATGGGGCTTAAGAAAACTTTATCTGTTGACTGGGGTAACGAAGAGAGTATCAATATGACAGTTTTTGAACACTATACATGTGCTCAAAGAGGTTTACCCTATAAGAAATTAGATCAAATAGAATACCCAAAAAAGGATGAATAATAGGTAAATACTATAGGGCATAAGAAAGGAATTTATAGGGTAAAAAGAGGTGGGGGTTTTTTAGAAACCCGTATATTGACATTAAAAGGGACATTAAAAAAAGGGGTAAAAAAAGTAAAAGGGCTTGAAATTAAAGTTGTAGGGATTCTTAAAAATAACCCAAAAAATTTTTTTTCCCGGTCTATGAACAAAAATTAGAGATAAAATAGGTCCCCCCTTAAAAAAACTATGGGCCCCTTATGACAAAGAAAGAAAATGTCTTTATTTTAAATAATTTTTTCTCTCGTTTTTTTCCAGGAAGACCTAACAAAATTCCGAATTAATTTTTCAGTGGGCTGAAGAAAAATAAAATTTTGTAAAATCACAGTCACTAGTGAGATGGTTGAGCAGTAGACAGACTGAAGCAAAAAAAGTCGCCGGGTCCTGATGAGGGTTTTTTTTAAGGGTTTTTTAAGGAATGCAAAAGGAAATCTGTGAAAAATTAAACTAATACCTGGTATAATCCTCTGGTTTAGCGCGTCCCCCCTTGATTAAATAATATAATATGTAAGGCGTAGTGTAAGGGGGGGAGGGGAGGGTAATTAGAGTGGATGGAACCTGGGTGGTTCCCCATTAGTGTGTTAGTAGGTATGTATCATGGCCCGGCTGAAGGTACTGAGATTAAAACCTAAATATGTTCACGACGACTGGTCTATATTTTTACGTGGTTTAACCGAATGTTGCAATAATAGAGCGGAGATTGGATTGCTTGATACGTCGTAAAGAATGTGGAGCTAGAGGTGCGGGGTGTGTTTGGGTATTTGGGGGATATATTGACCGGGTGGGTTAGAAAGATGTGTGTGGGGGGGTAGATGTAGAGCAAACCTTCATATACGAGTTATGCGGCGAGGTTTTTCCGAATGTAAGTGCCTTGGTGCGGTTTTACTGTGCGGAGGGTGAATGTGATAGATGCGGTTTTTTCTGGTATCATAGAGGAGTTGTAATAATGTGGAGATTGAGGGTGTGGCCTCGGAGGGGTCCACATTTTGGTTAAGTGAATGTAAAGTTATTAAAGGAAAGGATAGTCTCTTGTCTTTTGGACATATGTGGATCGTTGATGGTAGAACACAAGGATTTCCATGGTTATTTGGTGGGAAAAGATAGCTAAAAAACGTATATAAGGAATATTATATTACTCGAGGACTAGAATAATCATTACAACTGACGGATTTCAAAAATATTTAAGGGGCATTGCGCGACTGTTATGCACAAATTAATTGCCTCATTATCCTTAGTTATTGAAATGAAAGTTTGAAGAAAATAACCAAATTTTACAAAATGAGAGGTTTGATGGGGAAAGGCTAAGGGCGGGATTGGAGGAGGTTTGTGGGGAGATCGGCGCCGTCGGCGTGATGTTTTGCGGATCAACACACACGTCGCAAGGCAATGAGTTTAATGAATATGGGGTATGAATGTTCAGGTAGTATGCAAGTATAAGTGGATCTGGATGTTGACGACCACGGAGGGTTGAGTGTGGTATATTGATGCTTGGGTTAAGTTGAAAACGCAATGTGTGGGAATAAGTGAAATAGCATTACAGTCAATTGGAAGGTTTGTGCAGTGTGAGTTGACAGAGCATGATCGATTCGTTTTGGAAGGGCCTATAACGGAGGTGGGAGCATGGAGAAGCTGTTATCCTGGGTGCGCAATTAGGTAAGGCACCAGGAATTGATGGGTTGCCCAGTGACTTTTATCTTCAAAATTGGAGCGTTTTAAAAGGGGTACCGGGAAGATCTATGTATGCCGGGCATGGTTTGATTAGAAGTTTTATTGAAGAAGAGTAAAATTGGAGGGGGGGTGTTTGGCTATTAGATTGGTAGGCGGGCATATGATAGTGTAAAAGGGAAGCGTTAAAGGAAGATATATAGTATGGCAGGGTTTGGAGAGTATAATTATAACAGGCGGCCAAATTAAGGTATCATGATTGCATCCTCCTTGCGGGTGCAGGTAAATGGAAGGTTAGGAGAACAAATTCAGATGAGGCAGGAGTCTACGTCAAGGTTGCCGCCTTTCACAAATATTTTTTGCGTGTTTACAGGATCCCGTTTATAGAGGAATTAGGGTCTATATTGCAGCAAATGGTTTTGTGACGAAAGGATGGAGGATGGCATATGTTTGTATATGTTATGATGACAATCAACGATATTTTAGTAAGTTGTAACAGGATTTCTCGGTTGGGAAAAGTTAGTAAAATGTTTTTTGAAAAGCGGCTTCGTGGCATGTCAAATTATAAGGAGAAAACGAAGTATACTGGAGATCTTGGGGAATGGGTAAAGTGAGGAATGTGAAGTAGTGAAATAGGAAGAAAAGGTGGACCAATCTACTGATATGTGGGATCGTTTATGTAAGTGATATCAATTCTCACAACAAATAAATTCAGTATAATCAGCAAGAGAAATAATTAGAATAGAAAGGAGGGAACACCTCTCATATGTGTATTTTGCCAAGGAGCTGAGGTTGAAATGAATGGTTGTCCAGTCAATTGGTGTCAATTGCTTGCTGTAACAAATACTGTAAGAGAAAATGCTGTAACATTCATCGACAACTGGGACCTTCTTTCTATGGCAAGAGATGACATGTATGCTAGGATGTGGTTTTTCACTTATCTAGGTGTGAGGGTGGAGCACTGGCAACTGCAGTAGGAGGGAGCATTAGACTTAAACTAGGAATAGTTATGTGGAGTGGGTTTTTGGCAGGAAACCAGTGAAGTCCCATGTAGTAATAATTTACGAGTACAAGGGGAACTAGTAAAAATAAGACGAGATACTATTGAAAACCAGTGGACCATGGGTGATAAGGACAGTAATAGGTGTTATTAGAAAAATAGAAATGAGCAGGAAAGGGTAAAGAGAAAGGAAGTCTGTGCAATGTTTATTATCTAATTGCCCGTAGAGTGCTAGAAGAAGAGGACGAGTTTAGATTAGTTGCAAGTGTGCAGGTACATAGATGTATTTCCTAAACTGAGACTAGTTTAATTAAAAAAGTCGGACAGTAATGCCGTGCCGAATCTCATATTCAGGTTTTCCATAATTGTTCCAAGAAATAGAAGTGATTGGAGGGGGGGGTGGGCATTGTATGTCCCAGAATCGCTTGAACGTTTGCATTAAAAACGGTAATAAGTCTGAAGTAACCCAAGTCTGTTTGGATAGAATTTTTCAGAGGTGGCATGAAAAACTGATTTGAAGGAGTGATATACCGTCCTCCCAAACTTAGATAGGGACCAAGGGAAACTACTATGGGTAGAAATTGTTAAGGCCACAACACGATAATGTAGTAATTCAGGAGACTTTAACTTTAGGGTCCCATATGATTGGAAATTTCTTGACTTGGGAATTTAAAATCAACACTTCTTAAAGTATATTCAGGATTTGTTTTTTGAAGCAGTTTGTGACAGATACTACAAGGGGAAATAACCTACTTTAACTTAGTTATGGCGAAACAATGAATCCCTTGTTAATAAATTAGAAATTTCAGGAGAACTGTGTGCTACGACCACAATCAATTACATTTTAGCATTGGAATGGAATTACGATAGTAGCGATAACTCAGTAACAGTCCCAATTTTCGCTAGCAGATTACTTGGCTGTAGAGAACACTTATCAACTGTTGACTGGGTAACGAAGAGAGCTAGTCAATATGACCAGTTTTCTGAACACTAAACATGCGCTTCAAAAGCGTTTTATCCCATATAAAGAATCGATCAAATTAAATGACCCAAAATGGATGAATAATTGCGCAAATAACTACTAGGTCGTAAGAAAGGAATTATAAGGCGTATCCAACAAGAGTGAGGGGCATCTTATGAATCAGTATATTGCACAGTAAGAGGGACATTAAAAAGGAAAAAGAAAAGCTAAAAGGGACGATGAGAAATTAAAAGTTGCTAGGGATTCCAAAACTAACCCAAAAAGTTTTTTCCAGTCTATAGAACAAAAGTTAGAGATAAGATAGGTCCCCTTAAAATAAACTATGGGCACCTTACTGACAAAGAGAATGAAATGTGCTTGATTTTAAATAATTATTTTCTCTCAGTTTTTACACAGGAAGACACTAACAATATTCCAGTAATTAATTTTTACAGTGGGCCTAGAAGAAGATAAATTATGTAACATCACAGTCACTAGTGAGATGGTTGTGAAGCAGATAGACAGACTGAAGCAAAATAAGTCGCCGGGTCCTGATGAGGTTTTTTCAAGGGTTCTTAAGGAATGCAAAATGGAACTCTGTGAACATTAACTAATATTTTTAATTTATCTTTTCAAACAGGTTTTGTGTCTGTATGGGGAAAGGGCAAATGTAACCCTTTTTTAAAACGGGACAAGCGTTACCGTAAAATTACCCCCCCAATAAGCCTGACCTCAATTGTGGCAATTACTAGAGCAATTAAGCTGAATTAAAAGAACCCTTCGATAAGCTAGTTGTTAATGAATCAGCAGGGATTCAAAGGGGCCCGGTTTTGTTAACCTAATTTATTAATTTTCTCAGTAAAGTTTTTTGGGTTTTGCCCCACAAAAAAATTTGTATTATTTTTTAAAATTTTATGGCTTTTGATAGAGTTCCGCCCTGACGGTTTAAAGAAAGTGGAGCTCATGGCTTGGGGGAAAAGTGCTCTCGTGGATCGAGTCATGGCCCTCCGACAGGGAAGCAGGAGTGTCCTAAATGGGGGGTTAAATCCGAGTGGGGATCTGTAACAAGGGGCGTTCCACAGGACAGTCGGGGCCCTTTGTTGTTTATAATTTTTAAATGATTTTGATGAGAGAATTATAGTGAAAGAGCAAATTCGCCGATGACACAAAGATAGGTGGGATTTGATTAAACTAGATGTTAGGGAAATTTCAGGAGGAAAAAACAAACTCTTTTTCTTTCAAAAAAGTGGCAGATGAGTTCAATGTAGATAAAGAAAGGTTTTTCTAAAGCGGGGGTCCCCAAAACCCCTAGTACTTAAAAGTTAAATGATGTAGAATTAGCCATACAGATTGCAAAAAGGACTTGGGGTTATGGGGGCAGCAACCTTAAACCAAGCAGCAATCCCAAAGCGTACGTAAAAAGGAAAATGATTACGGGGATTTATATCAAAAGGTAAGCAACAAATCCAGGGGTCTACTGCCTTTTATACCATTGAAGGCCTCACCTGATTATGCAGTCATTTTCTGGTTCCGTTTACAAAATACATAAATTTTTTTAGAAAACTTCGCGTGGGATGACTAAATTAATACATGCTTTAGAAAATTTCCCTTATGAAAAAAGATTGAAGACTTTAATTACATTCACTTTTTTGCGAAGAATGAGGGGGGGCCTGATCGAAGTGTATAAGGGGAAGATAGGTATTAAAAAGGGGATATTAATGGGTCTTGAGGATGTCCTCCAAGAGAGAACCCGCACTAAGGGATTTAAATTAGGAAAATTTTTTTTTTAGAAAGGACATAGGAAAGTATTGGTTTTGGAAATAGGGTATTGGATGGAACAGTCTACCTAGGGGTTATTGGGCTGGGACTTTGGGTATTTTCGATCGGGTTGGAAAAGTACATGAGTGGGGGGTTGGTTTTTGAGGGGGACTTTCACATCAGAGCTTATTTCTGAGGGGCATTAAAAATTTGGGGTTTGGGCAATGTTTTGTTAGGGGGAGGGGAAGTAAAGGACCTGCCTGTATGGGCCACACCCTCCTGCGTGTTCCCCTTTCTTTGTTCTTTTGTTTTATGTATTGTAGGGGTTATGAAGCGCCTCGGGGTTTTTACAAAGGCACATTAATTTTGCATAAAAGATTAAATTACAAGGGAATGTTCTAAATTAGTAATTGGCATTGCAGAAATTTTAATCCGATACTTCGTAGTGAGAAAAAAGGTTCAAAAGCGCGTTTTTAGATTCATTGGGGTAGGGAAAGCGAAGGGTTTAGGAAAGGGGTTGTCACACTCCCGGTTTGGGCCGAGGAGGCTGGGTCTTATAGTTTTGAAAAGAGGATTAGAGTGTGTATTTAAAAACTTATTATAAGGGGGGGGGGGGGGGGCGAGGGAAGGCGGATTCATAGATCGTCCAGGACATAACGTGGGGGGTGGGTGGGGATTTATAACGGTGAGACATGTTAGGGTATCATAAAATGAGGGACCCTTCAATTTTAAAATTTGGGAAACCTTGATGGGGTGGAAGGTAAGGCTGGACAGGGGTTGAAGGGGTTTACCCGATGTATGATGGGTAATATCGGGGGGCTTTTTGAACAAATTACTTTTAAAAAACCTAAAGTCGAGAAGTTATGTATGTTTTTTAAGGATTTTACCGTTGGAATGGTTTTTTTTCCCATAAGGAATAGGGGGAGGGGGATTGAAAGGCTTGGGGTGGATTGGGTTTTTTTCCATATAGTTTTTTTGGCGAATGTATGGAAAATAGGGTTTTGGGTTTGGGGGTAAGGTAAAAAGGTTAGTGGGAGGGGGGGGTTTGCAGGTGTTGAGGGTTTTAAGTTAGACATGGGTGGGGTGAATAAATGGAGAGAATCGGGTAGGGAAAAAAATTGGGTTTTAAATTTATATGTCGGGGCTTGAGGGAGCGAACGTGTGGAAAAAATTAATGCATTAACACAATTTTTTATGGACAAAGTGTAGGAAAAAGGAGGTGTATGGGGGGGAGGGAGAGGATTTTAAGTGAGGGTTATAGGAATTTCCCTTTACGGGATTTACAGGAGTTAAAAGGGCGGAAAGGGGGGATAAAAGGGGCGGGTTTCCCAGAAGGGGGGGTAGCGTGTGAGTTGATGAATGTTATATGAGGTTGTCCGGGGTGAATTTTAACAAAATTTGTTCTAGGTTTCAAGTAAAACATTATATTTTGGAATTATGACTTTAATATGTTTGTGAAAGTGTGTATATTTGCATGGTTGATTGTTTGTTATATATTATATTTTATAATATTATATATATATATAATTTATATATATAATATATTAATATATATATAATATATTATATATATGTATGGTATGTATTGTTTGTATCTTCTTCTGTAAAATACCCTTAAGGTTTTTTTCATGAACATTTTTAAAGTTTCAAAACATATTTTTTTTTTCGATTTATGATTTTGATACAAAGGTAAAAATTTAAAATGGGTTTTTATGTTTAGTTTAATTTACCAAAGTATTTTTGTGGCACAATTGATTTTGGGGCCAATAGAAGCTAGTGTGTTTTGAAATTTTTGAGTATGTTTTTCTTTTTAATTTGTCTAGATGGGGTAATACTATGGATGTGTTTAAAATTTTACGAAACCCTTTAATTTTAAGAATGGATGAAATATTCGTGGTTTAGTTGACTAATTTATAAATGACTTGGAATGATTGTGTTCAATTTGACAAAAACTTTAATAATTATTTTAGTATGTAAAAATGGTAAATTTAATCGATTTTAAAGGTGAAAAGGGGTTTCCTTTTTTATTTTCTCTTTTTCCTTTATGGTAAACAAAGGTTGTTTGTACACCCAAAAAATATGGTAATACAAGGTTTGTATCAGTACACCAACAAATAGGTAAACAAGGTTGTATCATGTCAACAAAAAATATGGTAAACATGGTTGTATCAGTACCCAAAAAATATGGTAATACATGGTTGTATCATTACACCAACAAAAATGGGAAACAAAAATTTATCATGACACCCAAAAAATTGGTAATACATGGTTGTTTCATTACACCAACAAATATGGTAATACAAGGGTTTTATCATGTCACCAAAAATTGGTAATAAGGGTTTTATCATGTACACCAACAAATATGGTATTACAAGGTTGTATCATGTACACCAACAAATATTTAAAACTGGGTTTTATCTTTACACCAACAAAAAATTTTAAACATGGTTGTATCTGTACAAAACAAAAAGGGTTTGAGGAGTGGGAAAAATTTTCGTGTTGATTTGACATTTTTTAAAAAAAGATGGGGAAAACTAGGGTTTTTAGGGTAAATTTATGATAATTGTGGAAGTTTTTTGATTCAAACTCTCTTTGTTATCAAATGGGTTTAAAAGTTGCTACGTATGGTATTATTGAAAAATTTTGAGCTAAATCTAATTTTTACATTGTAATGTACGTGCACACCGGGGGAGCAGCTGCGGGACCGTGCAGTTCTCAGTGTAATGTACATGTGCACACCTGGGGGAGCAGCTGCGCGAAAACCCTGCAGTTCTCATTTAAGACATTGTGCACACCTGGGCAGCAATGCGTGGGCCGGCATTTTCATGGACCGTATGGGCGGTGTAGGTTTTGCTGGGATGTTTCTTGACATCAGTGGGAATTTCCTATATTTCTTTCCGTTCCAGAGCGAAGGGAAATTTTGTCTGTAAGACATAAGAAATATACTTTATTTTATTATTTTGGTAAAAATTAAAACAAGGATGAATTAAATTTAGGAAGAGTTTAAAATAGGTTTGCATGTTTTTACGAAAGTTTAACTTATCCACATGTAGCTAGTATGAACATTTTTTGCTTCTATTGATTTTAATGTAGGTAATATGGTCATATTTGTTTTATTGTAATGTTATTCGTTAAGTTTAATATTAATGTAATTTTTTTCGGGTTTTTGTTCATAAGTTATTTTTAGGGTTTTTTTTTTTATTTTCCGTATTGGGCCCCCACTTAAAAAAGATGGGTCCCACACAGGACAGCAAGGAAATGAGTGGCTCTCAAGTCCCAAAAATTTACTCATTTTTAGCAAGCCGCTAACCAGAGGGGAGTCGAAGATCAAATGAATTTTTTTGAGAGGCCACAAAAAATTTATTAACCAAACCTATCCCAGTTATCCTGACGCCAAATGACTTCGAAAAGGGATAAATGACATGCCCATGCACTCTGCCCCCAGGGCCCCGACCCTGGAAATCTGTTTCATCAAGAACGCAAGACCCCCCATCCGGCCTTTTCCATCAGGAAGGGGGATGGAACGGGGGTCGTCCCCGTTACTAAAAAAAAACTTTCCCCCCCCAAAGGGGGGAGTAAAGAACAGCAAAGAACTACAGACCAAACACTAAATCCCATTCATAAAAATCTTTGAAAGGGTCCCAAGAAGAAGTCACCACCCTTTTGAAAACCCCCAGTTACAAACCCCGGGCAACATGGGGTTTAGAACAGGCGCTCCTGTCTGTCTCAAATACTGGATCACTCGACAAGGTCCTAATGCACTAGAAGACAAAAAGAATGCAGAGTAATATAACAGCTTTGCAAAACCTTCGACAAGTGTGACCATGGGTAATAGCGCACAAAAAGCCGCTAAAGGGAAAAACAGGAAAAGTTGGTCGTGGATCTTAATTTTCCCACTAACAGAAAAACAGAGATAGCGCAACAAGTAAAGTCCGAGACTACGGTGAAAAAACCTTTTCCCCCAAAAACCCGTACTAGCCCCATCTTGTTCCTCATCCTCATATCCGACATAGACAAAGGGTTCGCCCACACCGTTCTTCCTTTGCAGATGACACCCGAATCTGCATGACAGTGTCTTCCATTGCAGACACTGCAAGGCTCCAGGCGGACATCAACCAAATCTTTCAGTGGGCTGCAGAAAACAATATGAAGTTCAACGATGAGAAATTTCAATTACTCAGATATGGTAAACATGAGGAAATTAAATCTTCATCAGAGTACAAAACAAATTCTGGCCACAAAATAGAGCGAAACACCAACGTCAAAGACCTGGAGTGATTATGTCGGAGGATCTCACCTTCAAGGACCATAACATTGTATCAATCGCATCTGCTAGAAAATGACAGGATGGATAATGAGAACCTTCAAACTAGGGAGGCCAAGCCCATGATGACACTCTTCAGGTCACTTGTTCTATCTAGGCTGGAATATTGCTGCACTCTAACAGCACCTTTCAAGGCAGGTGAAATTGCCGACCTAGAAAATGTACAGAGAACTTTCACGGCGCGCATAACGGAGATAAAACACCTCAATTACTGGGAGCGCTTGAGGTTTCTAAACCTGTATTCCCTGGAACGCAGGAGGGAGAGATACATGATTTATACACCTGGAAAATCCTAGAGGGACTAGTACCGAACTTGCACACGAAAATCACTCACTACGAAAGCAAAAGACTTGGCAGACGATGCACCATCCCCCCAATGAAAAGCAGGGGTGTCACTAGCACGTTAAGAGACCATACAATAAGTGTCAGGGGCCCGAGACTGTTCAACTGCCTCCCAGCACACATAAGGGGGATTACCATCAGACCCCTGGCAGTCTTCAAGCTGGCACTGGACAAGCACCTAAAGGCAGTTCCTGATCAGCCGGGCTGTGGCTTCGTACGTTGGTTTGCGTGCAGCCAGCAGCAACAGCCTGGTTGATCAGGCGCTGATCCACCAGGAGGCCTGGTCACAGACCGGGCCGCGGGGGCGTTGACCCCCGAAACTCTCTCCAGGTAACTCTCTCCAGGTATTGTTGGTTTTAAATAAAATATAAAAAAATTAAAATAATTGGGGATGCCTGAGTACCATATGCTCTTTTTTCCTTTTAAAAGAAAAGATTTTTTTTTTCCTCAAAAAATTTGGGGCGCTACGCGAGTGAACGTATATATACGTTTGGACCGTTTAAGGTTAACTTAAGAATCATACAACTTTTCAAAAATTGTTGACCAGTGTAATTAGCAAAGGCGAGGTCATCACCTCACCTATAGTGAGGTGTTCTCATAGTCAGGTGTGGTCATAGACAGGTGTGGTAATAGTCAGATGTGGTTCATGTTTCCAGGTCTCCATCCGTGGGCCCCCGGATGTCAACCCTTCCACAGTCTTTTTGCTGCTTTCCGTTGTTCCGTGTGTCCAGAAGTCCATCTGTGTCTCCGCAGATGACCTCCCAGGTGTGGATCATGGTGAGGTGTGGTCATAGTGAGGTGAGGTCATGGTGAGGTGTGGTTGTTGTGAGATATGGTTGTAGTGATGTGAACTGTGGTCATAGGTGTGGTCATAGTCAGGTGTGGTTTATGTTTCCAGGTCTCCATCCGTGGGCCCCCGGATGTCAACCCTTCCACACTTCCCACTCCCGGTTGTTTTGATGCTTTCCCTAGTTGCGTGTGTCCAGAAGTCCATCTGTGTCCCCTCAGATCAACTCTCTTCCTCACTTACCCAGGTGGGCGGGTAGTTGGGTGGGTGGTTGGGTGGGTGAGTGGGTGGTTGGGTGGTTTGGTGGGTGGTTTTGGGTGGGCGTGTGTGTGCGTTGTGTGCGTGTGTGTTGTGTATGTGTTGGCCCCTACCCAGTGACCTTGTTGGATGGTAACTTGATCTTGTCTAGCTGGTCTACTGCCGAGACTGTCCAGGTGGGTGGAATTACAGGAGGGGACACACAGAAAACTGCGTCCTGTAATTACACCCAGTGACCTTGTTGGATGGTAACTTGGTCTTGTCTAGCTGGTCTACTGCCGAGACTGTCCAGGTAGGTGGAATTACAGGAGGGGACACACAGAAAACTGTGTCCTGTAATTACACCCAGTGACCTTGTTGGATGGTAACTTGGTCTTGTCTAGCTGGTCTACTGCCGAGACTGTCCAGGTGGGTGGAATTACAGGAGGGGACACACAGAAAACTGTGTCCTGTAATTACACCCAGTGACCTTGTTGGATGGTAACTTGGTCTTGTCTAGCTGGTCTACTGCCGAGACTGTCCAGGTAGGTGGAATTACAGGAGGGGACACACAGAAAACTGCGTCCTGTAATTACACCCACCAAGACAGCCTGGAACAGTAGTCAGCTAGACAACACCAAGCTGCCTCCCAACTCCCCCACCAAGCTGAGGTTACTTACTGATAATCTCGGACTTCTATTTATGTTTCATTATGTGTTCAAGTTAATTTTTGTTTTGTTTTCACTTACGGAGCTGTATATCTGTATTTCTAAAAGTGTTAATGTGTATAAATGTGAGTCCGTGTGTGACTCTGTCTTCCCACAAGGAAATCTGTTACAAAAAATTTATCAGTTTTTTTTTTTTTGTTGCAGTTCGTCATTTTCAAGGCACTTCCACAAGTAAATATGAAAGTACACAAGTACATTCACACAGACACACATGCACATATTATTATCATAATAAAGAAGAAGAGCTAAACCACAAGGGCCATACAGCGCATCACATGCACACAGTAACCACAACACATGTATTTCTCTCGTCCCTCTCTAACATCTAATTCTCTCACACACGTATACTATCTTACAATCCAAACTCTGTCACACACGCATATCTGCATTTTCTCTCACTTTTCTTTAAATTAAATTAATTTGCACAGGAAATAAAGAAATTGTTTAGCGTCAATTTTAATTGACTCCTGTAGTTTCCTACAACATCTTCCACAACAGTGTCTCCCACAATGGTATTCATGTTTACCATAACAATTTTGTTGACTCAAAATCCTCAAAAGATTCACTTAACATTTCGCAGGAACCATCAATCTCTCGTCCACACTAAAAAATCTCCTTATTGATAAAATCGACCTTCACGGTAGTAAAAAAACGATTTCAGCAGTGTGTTCGATACTGCTGTGAATAAAACAGTGATGTGGGCTAAGGTACAAGTGACGTGGGCTAAGGTACAAGTGACGTGGGCTAAGGTACAAGTGACGTGGGCTAAGGTA
>NW_026483311.1:0-23375 GCF_026875155.1 Cherax quadricarinatus | reverse complement strand
TGGCCAAATAATGTTAGACAGCCCGGATGATGCACTGACTTTCTTGGGTTATCCTGGGTGGCTAACCTCCGGGGTTAAAAATCCGAACGAAATCTTATCTTATCTTATCTCAAAATATCCACTTGGATGAGTAGTTGTGATGCATTCAGTAGGTCATTGATGTAACTGAGAAAGAGGAGTGGGCCAAGGACACTTCCTTGTGGAACACAGACTGTGATTGGTTGTGTAGAAGAGTTTGCTCCATTTGTGTACACATTATTGGCTTCTGTTACTAAACTATGATTTTAGGTAGTTAAGGGAGTGCTCTCTTATACCATAGTGTGTTAATTTAATGGGCAGCAACTCATGGTCGACTGTATAAAAAACTTTACGTAAATCAATGAAGATTCCCTGTGGGACTTTCTTTCTTCTCGACAGCAGTGATTATATTACCTGGAGTTTACCTGGAGCGAGTTCCGGGGGTCAACGCCCCCGCGGCCCGGTCTGTGACCAGGCCTCCTGGTGGATCAGAGCCTGATCAACCAGGCTGTTGCTGCTGGCTGCACGCAAACCAACGTACGAGCCACAGCCCAGCTGGTCAGGAACCGACTTTAGGTGCTTGTCCAGTGCCAGCTTGAAGACTGCCAGGGGTCTGTTGGTAATCCCCCTTATGTATGCTGGGAGGCAGTTGAACAGTCTCGGGCCCCTGACACTTATTGTATGGTCTCTTAACGTGCTAGTGACATCCCTGCTTTTCATTGGGGGGATGTTGCATCGTCTGCCAAGTCTTTTGCTTTCGTAGTGAGTGATTTTCGTGAGCAAGTTCGGTACTAGTCCCTCTAGGATTTTCCAGGTGTATATAATCATGTATCTTTCCCGCCTGCGTTCCAGGGAATACAGGTTTAGGAGCCTCAAGCGCTCCCAGTAATTGAGGTGTTTTATCTCCATTATACGTGCCGTGAAGGTTCTCCGTACATTTTCCTAGGTCAGCAATTTCACCTGCCTTGAAAGGTTGCTGTTAGTGTGCAGCAATATTCCAGCCTAGATAGAACAAGTGACCTGAAGAGTGTCATCATGGGCTTGGCCTCCCTAGTTTTGAAGGTTCTCATTATCCATCCTGTCATTTTTCTAGCAGATGCGATTGATACAGTGTTATGGTCCTTGAAGGTGAGATCCTCCGACATGATCACTCCCAGGTCTTTTGACGTTGGTGTTTCGCTCTATTTTGTGGCCAAAATTTGTTTTGTACTCTGATGAAGATTTTTTTCCTCGTGTTTACCTTCTGAGTAAAATTGTTCTATATGTGTTTATAAATTATTTGGGGATTTACTGCCTGAACCCAAAAAAAAAAAAAAATGAGATTTTAAAGTGTTACAAAAATTTTGGTGACATACTTGAAAAGTTTTTTTGATACAGAAAAGGTGGTAAGTTATTTATGTTCCTTGCCTTGTTTTTCAGAGTTTTTGATGATGAGCGAAACTTTTGTTGGTTTGGTTGGGGAAAAAGAATATGTATTCGGGTAGGTGCCCTGGGGTAGCCAATGGACAGATGTTTGAGCTAGGATTTTGCCTCCTAGATTCTTTTCTGTAGGGGAGAAAAAAACTTTGGAATCTGTTTGCTTTTTCATTGGTCGAGTGGGGGGATCATCTGTTTTTTTTTTTTAATTTTGGGTTTTTTTTTTTGGATTCTTTTTAGCCCCTAGAATTTCAATAGGGTTCCTTTTTGTTTTTTCATATCATTTTTTTAATGTTATGTAATCTTTTTTCTCATAATAAAAATTTTTTTTTTTTACCTCTTATCAGGCGGGTAAGGATTGATAAGTAATGTTTAGAGGGTCCTAGTTTTTTGGCCCATTCTTTTTTTTTTATATGGGTGCTTTGGGGTTAAGGATTTAAGGATGCTGGGTGTTACCCCGGGGGACTGTTCAGTCTCTTAGTATGATCTTTTTTAGGTTTTTTAGGGCAAGCTTGTTAAGATTTAGTGGATTTTTTTTTTTTTTGAAAATTATTAGTCATTCTCTATATCTGTATGTTTCAAGCTCATTATCCCCGTCGACTTAATCATAGCTTTTTATAAATTTATTAACGCCGTCTCATTAGTTGAAGGTAACTTTAGTAGAGTTTTGGGGACAAGTTACCTAGGTTGGTTTATGAGAAGGTTGGGTAAGGGTCTGTGGTGTTGTTGTGATTATGCCTGTTTTTAGGGGGGATAGGGTGTTAGTCCAGATGGGACAATAAGAGATGTTTTCCAGAGTTTTTGTGTTTTTTATTGTTTAGTAGAACAAGCAATTGTTCATAGTTTTGTGAATTCGGTTACTTGGGGTCCTGGTCATGTAGTAAAAATTATTTTTGAAATCTTTTGTGAAGGAAGTGGGTCTTTGTTCATATGTGCATATGGGGGTTTTTTGTAGGTCTTTTGTTTTAAAAATTTAGCTAAAATATATTCTCCATGTTCATTCTTTGTGCAAGAATTTATTGAGCATTCAAGTTGATCTAAGTATTTAAATAGCTGTTCCCCCCCCCTGCTGGTCTTCCTAAGTTGTGTATGACTGTATAACGGAAAAGGGCATAGACTCTTTATTTACCAGGTTTTAGCCGGGTTTCTGTGAGTGGATGATTGCCCCTACTGGTATGCGGGAAATTTAATAATGTTGAGGTCATCGTTATTTTGTTAAGGATCTACATTGAAAATTAAAGAAGTTATTTTTTATTTTTGGGGCTCTGAGTAATGTCTTTGCTTGGTCTGCTGATAATATTACAGTTTCTGTTCGATTGCGGGTAAGTCTTTTAATAAAAGGCTGATTTTGGGATCAGTGCTTGTAATCAAAAGATTGAGTGTGACTACAACTAGACTTTTGAAAAGGTACAGTGGAACCCGAGTTTTAAACGTATCGTTTTTGAACGCTTGGGTTTTTTCAACCTCCTTTTCAAACCAATTTTGCCCCCCCGCTGTCGAACGCTTCCATCTTTTGAACTGCAGGGGTACTGGACCGTCTGCCTGTTTGGGCTCTGCTCCCGTCCCCGCGGGGCCCCGTGAACCGGGTTGACTTTGTTGAGGTTTGAGTGAACACCAACCTGCAGCTCTTTTCAAACTATCACTTTTAAATTTTCATTGTGTTTTTGGGTTGGCGACTGTGAAAAAAGCTCCCTGGGCCCCCAAAAAGAAACTTGCTAGGGGTCCCCCTGGGGTTAAGAAAGTAACACACCATAGACATAAAAAGGAAATAATACCAACATATCGGAGTGGTGGCGACTTGTTGACGGCCAGGTGTATGGAAAAAAAAATCAACCATCGCTTCTACCCTGAAAAAAGAAAAAAAATAAAGGGAAGCTGATGTTCGAAAGGTGTTTTTATGCAAAAAAAATAGACCAAAAAAAAAATCGATCATGTTGAGAAGTTGTTGCTGGTGTGGATAAAGGATAAAGCAATGGCAGGTCATAGTTTCTGAACAATCATTTGTAAAAAGGAAAGGCTTTTTTGCATGCTGATCTTGTGAGGAAAAAATTGGGAACCAGGGTGATAGTGAATTTAAGACAGCAAAGGCTGATTTTGACGTTTTTTAAGAAGCATAGTGGCATACAATGTTGTAGGGCAGGCGAGGCAGCCTTTTTTTCAGACAAATGGGCTGCTGAAAAATTTGTCATGAATTCAGGGGTATGTAGACACTGAAAAATTCAAACCCCCTAACAAGTGTTCTTGTGATAAAAAAGGCCGTTCTGGAAAAAACCCAAAAAGAGGACCTACATTACCAGGGGGAAAAAAGGTACCCTAGGAACAAGCCTATAAAAGCCGGGGGCTAACTTTTTTTTCTGTACTAATGCTATGGGATTTTAAAGGGTGAAGCCTTTACTGGTGTATACTAGATAATCCCAGGGTTTAAGAAAAAAATGTCATTAAGAACAAGTTATGTGTCTTGCAAAAAATCAAATATCAGGCATGGTCTGGGCCCTTTTTTAAAATGGGCCCATGAAGTATTTGGCCCCAGTGTAAAAAAAATACCTCCTAGAAAAAAATTTTGCCACTCCATTGCCTCCTGTTACGGGGCGTGCTCCTTGCACATCCCCCCAAACTTGGTAGCCCCTACTGTCTGGGGGACTACAATTTCATCACAGTGAATTCTTGCCTCCAACACCCCCTTCCCCCCAGCCCATGGCCGCAGGTTTTTTCAACTTTCAAAAAAACTCTAAACATAAGCAGGTTTAAAAAAGTGTTTTGAAGTGACCTCGATACAAAGCTGATATAAGAGGTTTGGGGGAAATTTCATTTTCGGGGGAGGAGTGACTTCCAGGATTTTGAACTCTGCTTGGAGAAAATTTGTGGCCACAATGTGTTGCCCAGAGGGATTTTGAAAGGTTTTTGAGGCTGACCCTGACCCTGCTGACCCTCTGCCTGTTGTGGAAGGTTATTGTGGCATTGGGGGCAAGCCATGGTGTTGGAGGTGATGGGCGAGGATGGGGAAAGAGTTGGTGGAGGACCACAGGAAAGACTTATCGGGAAAACAGATAGACCAGAGCTCAGAAATTATTTCAGAGGAGGAAGAGGGGTGGATGAGGTGTTTTCTTCAAAGATTAAGATTTGTGCCAAGTGGAATGATGTGCAAACGTTTGGGGGAGAAGTTACCACCCTGGCAACTGAAACAAGCCATTTTGCAAACAAGTTCAGTGACAGAACTATGTCTCATTTAAGGGAAATTTTTAAGGCCCCAGAAACGGGGGACTGTGGATTTATTTTGTGGAAAACAGGGGTCCATGACTCTCAAGTGGTCCTAGTGCCATTAATAGACTTTGCTCCCCTGAAGCTTTATGGGGGGGGGTTTTTCCTTTCTAAAACATAACCCCTCCCTCACTCCCCCCTATCTTCCAGATCCCCAACAATTTTCAAGGGTGGCAAGGGGCCTGGGGGCAAAAAGCCCCCGCTTCACCATGGAGGGCCCGGTTTAAATTTCCCAGCAGGGGGAAAAACATTTTTACATGTTTCCTTACACCGTTGTCCTCTTCACCTTGCAGCAAATGGTCCCTGGGTTTTTTAGTCGACGGGTGTGGGTCGCATCTGGGGGAAAAGATTGGGGACCCCAATGGAAAAATTAAGACAGTCCTTGTGACACACTGATTTTTGGGGTTTATCCTGAGTGGCAAACCCTCAGGGGTTAAATTTTCCAAATAAATTTTTATTTTTATCTTAATAAGGTAAGAAAAATTTTTATTTTTAATGTTTTTTTTTAAAATTTTTTTTTTATCAATTACTAATTTACTATGCTTTTTTTTGTGTGTATGTAAAATTATAATGTTTCTTATAAAATGTTTTTTTTTTTTTTTTTGGGAATTTTTTTGGGGTTTTTCGGGAAACGGATTAATTGTATTTCCTTATTTCTTAGGGAAAATATTGCTTCGACTTTCGAACATTTTTTGACTTTAAAACTAGCCCCGGGAAGGGGATTTTTTTTTTAAAACCCAAAAGGTTTACCATATTGGTTAAATTGAAATTGAATTAAAAAATTTATCATACTAGCTAATGGATTTTACAGTATTTTTTTAAAAAATACAGAGATACAGTTTACTCCAAATAGGTAAAAATTTTTGATGATTTAATGTTAAAAACAGTTATAGAAGGTTTAAAAAATAAATTTTTATTTTTAAACCCAATTATGATTTTATGTCTATATTAAGTGTCGAAATTTAAAATAACTGTAAATATAATACTGAACACATAGTTACTTCTGAAAATGCTGTTTAGGTAAAACCGTGTTAAAATTTTTTTTATTTTTTTTTATTTATTTAAAAATTTTTGGGTTTTTACATACAGAGGTAAAAAAAAAATACAGGTAAGAGCAGAGCCAAAACCCCATTATATGCATAGCTTTTCGGGCGGGTTTAAAAAATTAAACTTAAGATTAACTAAGCAATGATGAAATCGTGAAAAGACATTATTGAAAAAACAGATAACTATAAAAATACAAATGAGTATTACAAAGACAGTCATGGGGTTGATGCATTGTTTTCATTCAGGTAGTGATTTAAAAAAAAAAAATAACAAAGTTGGTTTAACATTTGGTGATATAATTGGGGTAACATTTGGGATAACAATTTATATGGTTTTTTTTCAGTTATTCATATTTATTTGGTTTTGAGTGAGAAAAGGTTTTTTGAGAAGGATTTGAATTTTTAAATAGTTAGAGTTTCTTTTATATTTACAGGTAATAAAATTCCAATTTTGGGGCCTTTATGTGCATGATTTTTTGGCATAGCGTAGATGGACCGAGGAACATCAAAGAGTGATCTGTGCCTTGTATTATGGTCATGGTTTTTTTGAGGTTGGAAAGGGAGTGTTTGAGGGGGGTTTTAATATCAAGTTAAAGTGTTTTTTCTATGTATTTAAAAGTGCAATAAAAGTATGGTGTTTTGGGGATGGTGAGTGGGTTTTGAGTGTTTTTTTGATTTTTGGTGGAGTGTGCGCCTGTAGTGAAAATTTTTTTATCATTCTAACTGCACCCTTTTTGTTGGGAAAATTAGTGGTTGAGAGGTTAATTGTTGTTGACCCCCCATGCACAAATTCCATAGGTGGATGGGGGAAAAATAAGAAGGTTAAAGGGCCGCAGGGTGATGTGGGATAGTACCGTATCTTCGAAGTATGCCTACATCTTGGAAAATTTTCTTAAAAAATTTTGTTGTATATGTGTATGAAATTTTTTTAGTCTTTTAAACAGGTGGTTTCCCCTAAGAATTTTCCCTCTTTTTACTTGTGTAGGTGATCCTTTTATCGTTATGTTAAGAGGTACATCTGTACTCTGCAAACCCAAACTGAATGAAGTGGTTTTGTCAATTTTTTGGGGGTAAGTTTTTTAGTCCTCCCCCAGGTAAAATTTTTTTTAAATTCGGGGGTTTACAGTATTGGCTGCGTGACTGGGTCGGGTGAGAGAAGACGTATGTGGTGCATCTGCAAAAGTGTGGGTTTGGTTAATTGCGAAGCATTTGTAGGTCATTTATGTATAGGAAAAAAAGGAAGAGGGCAAGGACATTTCCCCCTTGGGGGACCCCACTGAAATTGGTTGGGGGAAAGAGCTTGCCCATTTGCGACCATATTGGTTTTTCTGTTGCTGAGGTAAGTTTTGAGGTAGTTGAGGGAAAGGCCCCCCTAATACCTAGTGTGGAAATTTTTTTTCTGGAGCAAATCATGGCAACTGTATCAAAAGCTTTTCGTAAGCAATGGGAAAATCCCCAGTGGGCTTTTTTTTTTTTCTCTATTGCAGTGTATATATGTTCAAACTGGTATAATAGCTAATTAGTATTTTTATTGGCCTGAATCCAAATTGGCAGGGGGTTTAGAATGTTATGGGGGATGAGGGGGAGTGATTCGTTTTTGAATTTAAATTTTTCGAGATTTTTTTTAGAGGGGTGTAAATTTTGGTATTGGCCTTAGTTATTCAAATCTGTTTGGTCTCCTTTATGGATCGGGGTGACCCTTGTATTTTGAGAACTGTAGGAAGGGGGGGATTCAAAGGATTTTTTTTAAAGAGTGTTGCAATGATTGGTGATAGTAATTTTGCGCTTTTTTTTTATATAAAGGGTGGTTTTAAAGGGATTTAAACTCCTGCCTTGTTTTTTTTAGGTGCGTTGATATAAGGGGGACTTCATATGGGTTAGTCGGGGCTAGGAAAAAGTGTGTTCGGGTAGTTGCCAGTGAGGTAGTCATTTGGTGGGGGACTGAGTTGGGATATTATTGCAAAGGTTTTGACCCCATAGTGGAGAAGAAATCATTGATTCTGTTTGCTGTTTTTTGGTGGGAGTTGGGGTTCATTGATTTTTGCTAATTTTTTGCTATGGGGTGATATTTTTTTTTTTCCCAGAATTTCTGAAGGGTTTTCCCGGTCTTTTTTATATCACCTCGTAATTGGATAATCTTTCTCATAATACAATTTTTTTTTGCCCTTCTTATCAGGCTGGTTAGGGGGTTGAAGAGTAAAGTTTTTTTGGTCTCTGGTTATGTGACCCATTTTGTATGTTTTTCATTCGGTTTTTTTGTATTTATGGATTTGAGAATGCTGGGTGTTAAGGGACTGTTCAGTCTCTTAGCTGTCATTGTTTAGTTTTTTTTAGGGCAGTGCTTTTTTAAAGGTATTTGGGGGTTTTTTAGAAAATTATTAAAAATTCTCAATATCTGTTAGATTTTTAGCCAGTGTGCCAGTCAATGTTTGTTACTGCTTTGTGAATTTTAATGGCCCTATTTTGAAATTGAAGGTGACTTTAGATGTCTTGGGGTATTTTACCAAGAGTTTTATGAGGAAAGTAGGGGGTGGTCTGTTGGGATTATCTGTAATTATGCCCGATTTTTAAAAGGGGGTATGGTGTTTTTGGGCCCGATGTGGTCAAGTAGGGAAACACTAGTCTCTGTAATTCTTGTAGGTTTTGTTACTGTTGGTAGCAACATGCAGTTTACTCATTGTGTTTTGTGAATTTAGTAACTGTGGGTCCTGGTCTTTTTTCAGGGAGATTTATATTTGGTCACGAGAGTAGCAATGACTTTGTTCATGCGTGCTCATTTTTCAACTTCCCCAGGTTTTTGGACTAAAATTTGGCTAATGTTTATTTTTGGAATTCTGTAGATGTTTTTCACTGTGAGAGGTTTTTGTAGGTATTTGGATTTGAATTTAGTATTATTTATTCCCCATGTTCTTCCCTTGTGCAAGTATTATGATACATTTAGTTTGGGCTGATGTATATAGTGTGCCACCCCCCTTTTTGGTCTGGCCTACATTGTGTATGGCTGTGTAACCCGGAATGGCATAGACATCTTGTATCAGGGGTTTAGCCCGGTTTTTTAGTTAGTGTAATGATGGACATATTGGATGCAAGGAATTTAGTAATGCTAGGAGGTCATCATAATCTTGCTTAAAGATCGTATTGTAGTTTTAAAAAAGTTAGTTTTTTTTTGGGGGTCTGAGAAGGCCTTTTTTATTTTTTCTGCTGTTTGTAGAATTACAGTAAATTTTTTAAAACATTTTTTTCATTAAATAAAGGGGGTATCAGGGCAATGCTTGTAATCATAAGATTTAAGTGAATTTACAGTTGAAATTTAAATAAAAAATAAAGAAATATTTTTAAAGCTAAAAAAAATAGACTTGAATTTATTTAACAAAAAAAAAATAATGACTAAGGAGTTTTTTAAAACTAAAAATAAAGGAGACAATATAAAAAGGGACTAAAATAATTTGTGGTTTAACAAAAAAAGTGATGATTTAAATAATGGAGCTTGGGAATATGATAGTGAACTGAACTGAAGAATGTTACGAGATGGCCATACCCACATTTTCTATACTAGGATTTTGCTCCTTTATTTTATTAATTTTATATATTATATATATATATATATATACACAGGAGGGCCCCCCCTTTAGGCTTTCACTTTACGCGTTCCCCTAATACGGGGCTTTTAAATTTTTGACCAAAACTCGCTTTAAAAAAGGCTCCCCCCCCCTGACTTTTTTATACGGTCACCGTGCCCCACCCTGTTTTTTTTTACATTTTCCCCTGAGTCAGTAAGCACTAAATCTCTCCATTTTGTTGGGGAATCCAAAATTTTCAAAGTTTTTAAAAATTTTTCTTTTTTTTTTAAAAACTCTGATAATTTTTACTTATGTATACCTGTACCTAAATAAAAATTAATACTGTGCTTTTGGGATCAGGTACACATTAAAAACGGTAAGTGTCTTATGTTTTCCCCGACGTCATATTAGTAATAATAATAATCATCGAGTCATTTAAAGTTCGTATATTCGTTAAATACAAATATACTAAAAGACTGTTACAAATCAGCACCAACTTTCCCCCCACCTCTATGGGTTCTGAAAGGTAAAAAATGTTTTCAGAACTGTATTTCCACCTTTTTTCACTGCACACCCTCTACAGTTTTACCACTTTTCTTGATCAAAATCTGCATTTGATATTTCGAACAGAACGTTTTTTACTACATGAATAGCCAAAAAGAATATTGGTGGTAGCTTACTCTGCTGGATAATAGGATACCTTCAAATAGAGTATCCTCTGCCTTTCCAAAGGGTTTTAGAAGTGATTTTAAAAAAATGTCTTTGGTACACCGCAGGGAGAGTTCTTGCCCATTTTTTAATATTTGATTAATGCTCTCCTAAATTCTACCTGCCTCACCTAAACAAAAAAACTATAAGTATGTGAATATCAGATCCATCAACAGGGCATAAGAAGTGAATATCATTCTTAATGAAGTTTTTTAAGCAATCTGTAATCGACTAGGCCCCTTTTAAAAGTCTTCCCCTAAAACAAAGATATTAACAAGCAAAACGACATCCCCCCCCCATCTATTTGCAGGGGGGGAAATATTAGTCGTTTAAAAAAATTAAGAATCTTGGTGTAGATGTACCTTTAACAAATCCCTATACCACAACTAAACAAGAAAGTAAAGCAGGCTAAATGCTTCAAAGCTGTTTTTGGCTAAAATCCCCAATATGGTGTAATGTGAGAAAACGTGAGAAGATGTAATAGCCATGTTAGGCCCCTTTAAAGGGTTATGCTGCCCCCATGTTGATATTAGCTAGAGAAAGTTCTCTCCCACCCTTGGAGTTAAAGCAAAATGGCTCCATGATTTTTCTTGGCGTCCAATCTACAAAAGTTCTTAAATGAGGAAAGGGGCTCGGTATTTCTAGTATCAGTGATAGGATTTTTGAAATTAACACTGTATCTGTATTAGAATGTTTGAAAAAAACAACCCAAAATGTCACAGTGAAACTTTCCAAGTGTTAGAGGGAAATACACACAGATCTAAAATGGATTGTGAAAAGTGCAATTGCATTAATTTTATAACCTGCAGAACTGTATCACTGTAGGCAAAAAACCCAAAAGGGAATTTCACCCCCCCATGGAAAATGTGTTCATTTAATATCCTACCCACGTCCCTCCCAAAAAGTCATTGCTAGTAAACCCTTCCTTAAACTCTTGTTAGAGCAACTGCTCAAAAAAAGAAATTTCTCACCTAGCGGTAAAATAAATTTTTTTCACAATTATATCACTGATGGATCTAAACAGGAGTCTTCTGGCAGGGCTGCATCTGCTTTGTTGCCACCTCTTTTAAGAACGATAAAAAATTTTTGATTGGCTAAAAATTAAAAAACTGGGGGTTACACTGCAAACTGAATGTTTGCAATCCCAATGGCGCTAAAGCTAACCTATGACATGGTTGACTCTGTCATCATTATGATTCTGTCATCATTTAAGGGTCTTTTACTCATATAAGGCCCAACAACATGTCATTGGAGAAGCCAGGTATGATACTCAAAAAAAAAGGGACAAAGGAATTAAGTACAATTGCTATGGATCCCATACACATTGGATTACTCCTTCATGAAAAGTTTTATTGTTAGCCAAAAAGGTACCCAGAAGGAAAAATGTAGAATATAAATTTGGTATAACGTGTCTAGAAATTTGGAAAAATTTTTGGAGGAAGTAAAAATGAAAATGATTTTTTATAGGTGCAGTTAGAAACCTGATAGATCATAACCCCGATAACATGAAGTAGATAGTATTTTTGGAGCAAATTGCAATGTAACAGCTTATATCCCCTTTTGGCTTAGCGCTTCTTTTTTGATTATAATTTAATGCAATGAAAAGAGATGATGTTTTTAGTGGCCGGCTTAGGCTTGGTTAAAGTATGACTGTTTTGTAGGGCCGGCTTGGCTTGGTTACAAGTACTCTGATGTTTGGGAGCCCCACAGTGTGATAAAATAAATGTAAATTATGTGATCAGGCTATGGCCCTCTTGAACAGTGCTTAATTTTCCATCATTTTAGGAATACAAAAACAAAAAATAATACCTATGTGACATGCAAGATACTTATTAATGAAAAAAAGTACCAGAATATACTAAGCAAATTTTTATAAATTTGCTTGTAACGATAAGTGAACATAATATGTGATATAAATACATAGTATTCCTGTTATCCCTTTTGGGGCCCCAGTTCCTAGGCCCTTTTTTTTTGTATCCATTGCTCTCGCGCTACCGTCCACAGGTGGATAGGGTGCACAATAAATGCCCCTTCGGTGGCGAAAAATCATTAATCCCTCTATGTATTTTTTTCAAAATTATTATAATAAACACGTGCATAACATATAAAAAAGATAAATAACCCCACATAGCAGCGACTTGCACAAGTACGCATATTTGAAAAGTAATAAAAAACAATACTCCCGAGTCTCATTTTTAAAAGTGTATTTACGTTAATAACACATTTTTTTATTAAAACCATCCATGATATTTTTTTTTTAAAATTATATAATAAAAAACCGATACAAAAAAATAAAAGATAATAAATACACCCCCAAAAGAATAAATAAACAAAATATAAGATGTGGGGGGCCAGATAACTTGTACAAGGACCCAAAAATAAAATTTTCTTAAACTAAAATAGAGAAAATGTGTTATGGGGGGGAACTAGAAATTTTTTCCCCCTTTTGTTTTTATGTAAGTAAATTTTTTTCAGGTATACAAAATACAGTTAATGTTTCTACATAACAACATATTGTAAGGGAAAAAAGGGTAACCCAAAAAAATCAGTGTGGACTTATTTCCATTGCCCTTCACTTAGAGCTCATTTTCTTCCAAAATGATTTACATAGAATGGGTGTTCTTTATTAAAACTACCTATCAATGTAGAGGGCAACCCGTACACAAGTAACTTGTACACAAACCAGACGTGTACACTTCGTTTGTTTACAAAACTTACCTTCGCTGGTTTGTTTACATAACTCTGGCGCCTGTCCTCTCTCATGTACTCATTCTTTCTCTCTCTCATTTATTCGTTTTATCTCATTTACTTCTCCTGACCCTACATTAAGACTACAAATATTTTAAGGTAAGTAATGAGTGAACTGTATATATATTTTATCGCTCTGGGATGCTTAAATATCATAGAATATATGTGTGGGTGGGTTGGCCTGGTATGGTAGCCCGGCTGACTACCATACATACCACACTTGATTTTTTACAATAAATACTACTCATCTCACCCTATATTTTAAGGTAAGTAATGAGTGAACTGTATATACATTTTATCGCTCTGGGATGCTTAAATATCATAGAATAGTATGTGTGGGTGGGGTGGCCTGGTAAGGTAGCCTGGCTGATTACCATACATACCACACTTGATTTCTTACAATAAATACTACTTGTCTCACCCTAGATTAAGACTATAAATATTTTAAGGTAAGTAATGAGTGCACTATGTGTGTATTGTACTTTTTTTATTATTTTTTTTTGATGCCTGGTTCTATTGCTAACTTAATATATGTTAGTGTAAACTTGTTATCTAGTGTTTGTATGCATTTATAAGTGGAAAAAAAAAGGGTGTTCCACTTTACGGCGGTATAGCCTGGAACCTAACCTGCCATATAAGTGGGGCCCTGCTGTATATATATATATATATATATATATATATATATATATATATTATATATATATATATATATATATATGTGTGTGTGTGTGTGTATGTTTGTCGGCTTAGTGCTTTTTTTTTATTATATGTTAACTTAATATTGGAAACTATATTATGTTTTGGTAGCAGAAACAGGAGTTGCGCAAATTAACATTAAGATCGACAACACTCTAATTGCCAGACATAATGAGGGCAAATTCCTAGGCCTATACCTCGACAACAACCTGAATTTCAGCACCCATATCCAACACATAACCAAAAATGTATCCAAAACGGTTGGGATCCTCTCCAAGATACGATACTACGTGCCAAAATGCCCTTCTCACACTATACCACTCGCTTATTTATCCATACCTCACCTATGCTATTTGTGCTTGGGGATCAACTGCAGCAACACACCTAAAGTCAATAATAACCCAACAAAAAGCCGCAGTTTACCTGGAGTTTACCTGGAGAGAGTTCCGGGGGTCAATGCCCCCACGGCTCGGTCTGTGACCAGGCCTCCTGGTGGATCAGAGCCTGATCAACCAGGCTGTTGCTGCTGGCTGCACGCAAACCAACGTACGAGCCACAGCCCGGCTGATCAGGAACTGACTTTAGGTGCTTGTCCAGTTGCCTAAAAGTCGGTTCCTGACCAGCCGGGCTGTGGCTCATACGTTGGTTTGTGTGCAGCCAGCAGTAACAGCTGGTTGATCAGGCTCTGATCCACCAGTAAGAATAATCACTAAATCCCATCCCTGGTAAACACACCTTCCACTCTTCATAGATCTAAACTTACTCCCTGTTCAGTACATCCACACTTGCTACTGTGCATCTACATCTACGGACCTTAAATTCCAATATTAACCTTGACCTAAAATGCTTTCTTGATAGTTGTGACAGAACCCACTGGCATAACACCAGACACAAACATCTCTGACATTCCCCATATCTGACTAAACATTTATAAAAATTCAATGTATGTCAAAGGCCCTAAAATCTGGAACACCCTACCTGAAAAACTCTAGAACTGCAGACACATTCATCCACCTTCAAAAACTACCATTAGAAAACATCTTATCTCCCTGATACACCCCGTCAACTAATTACACGAATACCACCTGGTGGTTCACACTCTTACACTCACTCGCCCATTTGGCCATAAACAGAAATATCAATCTCAATCTTAAATAATGAATCCTAACTAGTCATAAGTTGGCCTGTGATAATACAATACTGAAACTATGTATTGTACAAAACAAAAGCATGTCACTTGCTAAACTTCACAAACTAGTATTTATCACTTAGCATAATACCAACTTAACCCATAAATTTGTAATATTTTAAAGTTAAGAATTAATCTCAGTCTCCTGAAATGCCTAGCTTATGCGGTGAGGGCATGTTCTAGGGCCCGCTCTGTAATTAAGTATGCACTTCAAGGGGGCTCATTGCGGTTGGTGAAGGAGGCTCTTGGGTCTGGGGGTGGGGTTTAGACCTGTTGGTCTCCTTCCCTCGACCGACAATTACCCCCCCATCCCCCCTCCCCTTTTTCTTTTCCTTCCCCTCCTCCCCCACCCCTCCCTATACTCTTCCTCTCTCTTTTTTTTTTTCCACAGCATCGCTAGTTTGCTGGGTAGGAAAAGGTACTGGGGTCCATCCCATTCCGTTAAGGTTCTTGCGTGGTGTAGTTTGCCATGGAAATCTGGATCGCCTGGGATGTCCCCTCTCCGGTCTCCCGGGGAGTGGCTTTTGGTACTTTCGGGCGACGGTGTTTCGACACACAGGGTGAAGTCGTACGATGGGTAATCTCTGGAGGCAGGGAGTTGGGAGGCGGGGGGATGGGGGGGGGGCCAAAGTGGTATGATTTGTGGAGGTTATTGGCCGCCCTCGCTTTTGTCAACCGAGGTAGCTCTGTTGTGAGGTTGCTAATACAGAATTGCAGAGTGTATAAACTTAAGAATGATGGTAGAGGGTGATGGGCATGGGGGCCATGCTGCATCAGCACTACTTGCGTGCTGAAGGTCCCTTGGGGGCGCAGAGGGAGATTTCTGTGCCCTCTCATCCTCCCAGGAACTATCCCGTGCGGGCCCAGTCCCTCCTTTTTTTTATTCTTTTTTTATTTTATTTCTTTTCTTTCTTTCTTATTTTTTCTAAAAAAAACAAAAAGAAAGAAGTAACCTAACCATGGAAGCCCTAATCCATGAACCCTGCTATCCCCGGGCCCCTTCTTGATACCACACCCACGTTCTGACCACCGCCTCATCTTGTTGGTGGACATCTCTTCAGACACTCCTAATGCCATCTGTACCTCTTGCCGGTGCTGAGATCCGTCACCGTGGGGGGGGGGGGGGCGCTCTTGACTTACTGATGTCTCCACGGACCGCGGGTCCTTCAATTTATCGACCTCTGCTCTCCTTTGACTATGCTTCCGGCCACTCCTCTACTGTGCGACAATTTTCCAACGACATTATCTGCTGATTATACTTCTCCACACCTCTCGTTCTTTTCTCGAAAAGATCTACGACGTTATGCACTGTCCTTTCCACTTTCAGAATGCCAATGGACTCGAGAAATTTCATCGCACTTTAATGACAGACTTCCCTCTATTGCCTATCTTTCCACCATAGTATTGGCAAGGCACTCCTCATGTTGGTAAAGATATTCTTTCGTGCCTTAAGAGCGGTGTACGTGCATCATTACTGTACAGAATGCTACCCAAGCTCTTCTTTTCTTCTTTCCCATAGCGATACTAGCCCCTTCGTTATTGAAAAAACATCATTCCCTCAATTCTGTAGAGGGTTACCGTCATTCTGCCCCATACCATAGTTCAAACCAAAATTTTTTCCAGACATGTGGCAAAGACATTCTTGAACAGGCTGGAACTGGTCCAAGATCTTCCCAATTCCAAGGTAGAACACTTATGTTTCTTCCGGGCCGCGCGGGCAGAGGGGGGGAATCAAAACCCTAGGGGCAGTTGGCCTCATTTAACTTTGACACCGTGAACTCCCATCCTCAGTTTATGTAGGCAGGCATTCATTACAAGTTCGAAAGGTGATCCCCAACACTGCAACGTAGAAATTTTCTGGCGATTGCTTTGTTGGCATCCAGGGGGGCCGAAATATTGCAGAATCTATAGCGAATGCACTAGAAGACAAAAAGATGCAGATTAATATATACATACTTTGCAAAAGCCTTCGTCAAGTGTGACCATGGCGTAATAGCGCACAAAATGCGCGCTAAAGGATAACAGAAAAGTCGGTCGATGATCATAATTTCCTCACTAACAGAACACAGAGAGTATCGTCAACAGAGTAAAGTCCGAGGCAGCTTTAAAAAACGTGAAAAGCAGCGGTGGATGGAGCAGGCACACAGGCACCGTACTAGCTCCCATCTTGTTCCCATCCTCATATCCGACATAGACAAGTGATGTCAGCCACAGCACCGTGTCGTTCCCTTTGCATGATGACCCCGAAGTCTGCATGACAGTGTCTTTCCATTGCAGACACTGCAAGGCCTCCAGGCGGACATCAACCAAATCTTTCAGTGGGCTGCAGAAAACTAAAGTTCAAGGCGGAGATAAATTGTCAGGATATTCTACAGAAGCGAGTGTGAAGCGCGACATGAGAAATTAAATCTTCATCCAGAGAACAAAACAAATTCTAGGGCCACAAAATACTACATGAGCGAAACACCAACTTCAAAAGACCGAGGTAGTGATTAGTCGGAGTATCTCTCAGGGGGGGGGGGGAGAGGGGATATGCTGTCTCATAACTTGTAGCAATCGCTCTGCTAGAAAAATGACAGGAAGGATAATGAAACCTTAAAAACTAGGGAGGCAAAGCCATGATGAACACTCTTCAGTCACTTTGTTCTAGTCTAGGCTGGAATATTGCTGCACGTCTAACAGCACCTTTAAGGTAACAGGTGAAATTGCCGACCTAGAATTGTACAGAGAACTTTCACGCGCGCATACGGAGATAAAACATACCTCATTTACCGGGAGCGCTTGAGGTTTCTAAACCTGAGAATTCCCGGAACGCAGGAGGAGAGAAGTCATGGATTGAAAGGGGGAGTAGGGGGGGGGCACCTGGAAATCCTCAGTGGGACTAGTACCGAACTTGCACACGAAAATCACCTCGCTTGTACGAAAGCAAAAGACTTGCAGAACGATGCACCATCCAAACATGAAAAGCCGGGGTGTCACTAGCGGGGGGGGGACGTTGAATGAGTCACCATAACAATAAGTTGTCATGGGCCCGAGACTGTTCAACTGCCGTCCCAGCACACATAAGGGGAATACCAACAGACCCCTGGCATTACTTCATCGGGGGTGGCGTGGGCAACGAGGGGGTGGAGGCGAATGCAGCCCGAAGTCAGTTCTCTATCACCGCTGTGGCTGTACGTTTTGGTTTGGGCGTGCAGCCAGCAGCAACCCCCCCCAAGCGCAGCCGCAACGGGGGTAGGTGGTGGAGCGAGTGGTGGTTGCGCTGATCCACCAGGAGGCCCTGGTCACAGACCGGGCCAGCGGGGGCGTTGACCCCGAAACTCTCTCAGGTATGAGCTGCGCAGGAATGCCCGGTCTGTGGTGACGATGACCATTCTAATACATCTTGCAATCTGACCTCCTCTTTGCCTTAATTGTCATGGCCTCACCGTCATACTCTCGCGCGTTGCCCGAAGTCTACTTAAATGAGCGGTAAATTCGTACCTCAAAGAGGCAGCAGGTTCCCTTATGCCACAGGCAAGTTCTGCATCTGCGCAGCCTCGGCAAGGGAGACTACCTCCGTTCTTATTGCCCGTGTTTCAAAACGTTCCCCACTTCCGGGTCCCATCTTCTGAAGCCTCCTTCTGTGGTACCTCTCCCATAGTCACTCATCTCATTCTTTTGCCATCCTGGCGTGGATACGTTCCTACTCAACGCCCTCAGTCTGTTCTCAGCTTCTTCGTGTTCTCCCTCACAACCGTGGTATCGACGAGATCTCGTTGGCAGCTCTAGAGACACGGGTTGCCTGGCGCGGAGGACGACCCGTTCACCAAAGTTGGTCTACTGATGGCTCGGGTAACAAACTTCAATCTATTAAACTGAGTATAGGTTACTGGCCGGTCCTTCTTATCACCAGGGTGAGGTTGGGAGACTACTCTCTGACCAAGGCTAGCGTCATGTGCCATACTCATCTTACTCATGGATATCTCATGGAGAGGTGCCTCTGCTCCTCTCTGTGCGAATTGCCCAAGCCATTATCAGTCAGACACATTCTAGTTGGACTGCCCACCCTTTATCAACGAAGCCGCATTTACCTCCGTCCTCGTCTTCGCTCCACTGCTCTCTGTTACCTTCCCTTCTCGCTGATGGACCCCACCTTTCATCTGGACTCTCGCATTGACTTTTTGCAACAACTGACTTACTTCACAACTCTGATACCTTCAGCCCCTTTCTACCTACGAGGGGGAGAGCGGTACTGGATCTAGGCGCGGGGGGGCTCTACCCTCTACCCCCGCACTATCCCCTGCCCCACTGTTTTTTAAACCCTACTGATCATCCCTCCCCCCTGTCTCCACCCTACCCCGCTTCCTTCCCTACCCGCCCCTGTATCCCTTGTGGCTTGTGCTTTTTTTTTTATTTAAAAAATTATCATCATTTTTTTCCCTTTGCCCTAAAAATGTAAGAGAACCTTCACGGCACGCATAACGGAGAAAAACACCTCAATTTACTGGGCGCTTGGGGTTTCCGAACCTGTTTTCCCCCGGGAACAGGGGGGGAAGATACATGGTTTATACACCGGAAAATCCTAGAGGGACTAGTACCGAACTTCACACAAAATACTCACTTACAAAAGAAAAAGACTTGGCAAAAAAAGATGCAACATCCCCCCAATGAAAAGCAGGGGTGTCACAGCACGAAAGAGCCCATACAAAAGGTCAGGCCCCGAACTTTTCAACTGCCTCCCACATACAAAGGGGGATTCCCAAATAGACCCCTGGCGTCTTCAAGCGGGCAAGGGGAAAAGCACCAAAAGTCGTACCTGACCACCGGGCTGTGGCCGACGTTGGTTTGCTTCAGCCACATAACACCTGGTTATCAGGTCTATCTCCCAGGAGGCCTGGTCCAGACCGGGCCGCGGGGCGTTGCCCCCCGGGAAAAACTCCCCCCGGGGGGGGTTTGAATGTTTTTTTGGTCGGGTATTGCACCCTTTTAATACCCTCTTCCAGCCGATACCTGGGGGCAATTAGGTTAAGTTAGGCAAATAGACGGGGCAACAAAACAGTTTTTTCCTGAGGGGGGCTTAGTCATAGCCCCACAGCTGGAATTTTTTGGTCATCTGCCCGGGCCTTCCACTGGCTTTTTCATCCACCCCTTAAACATAATGAAGACCATTTAATTTTATTCCAAAACTAACATCTAGTTTCAAGCGGGGAAAGTTTTGATGCCAGCAACATGTGAGCCACCCGGTACTTTTTATCCATAAAAAAAATTACAAAAAAATAACCAAGCTATAAAAACGGGATTCGTAGAGTAAACTTTTTTTTCAACATGAAAAAAAGGCTGTGGAAGGGTGTGGATCCCCACCTCGTGTGTATCGCTAATTTACACAAAGGCGCCAAACCGATGGGTTTAGGGCAGAAATTTTGGGGGATAAACAAATTTTCGGTCACCATGAATCATTTAAAACTTAAATTACAAAAAAACATAGGGAAAAATATGTTAAATTCCCCCCCCCAGGAAAACCCAAAAATTTCTCTATTTCCAGGGCTCCAAAATAAGTTTAATTTTAAATCAAACTTTAAAGGGGGTAAAAAAAAAGGGGAATTTTTGTTTAAAATTTTTTTTTTTTTTTTTTTTTTTTTGGGGGAAATTTTTTTTTTTTTTTAAAAAAAAAAAATTTAAAAAAAAAATTTTTTTAAAAAACACAAAAAAAAATGGGGTTAGGGTATATTACATTGAAGCCAACCTCAAAATTAATCTTTCACAGCCGTTCTCGAGATGTAAAAAATTCCAATATTTACCCAAATTGTCCCAGAACTCCCCCCAAGGGAGGTTCCTTGAATGGGGGGGGGCCTGACCCAAAGGGAATTGATCTTGTCCAATTCCCTTAATAAGCGTGAAACCATCACACAACCCCCACACATGTTTAAAAATTTTCGGGTTTAGCCCTCCCCATAAAAATAAAAAAGCCCAGAGCTAGAGAAGGGAGACCTTTTTTCGCTTCAAAGTCATAAACCCACAAATCTGCTTTACTCCGCATTACACCCGTATCAAAAACGAACCCCTTTGGGATATACACAACACGTCTTTTCCCCCAGGGTAAACCCCGAAAAACCACATCATCATTTCAGCCCTTAATGTAAATTTGCCCAAAAAAGTGGATCTTTTTTTGGTGTTGGTTCAAGGTCGAAGCACTTAATGAGCATAAGTATGACTGGGAAACCCCTGTGAACCACCGAATTATTAACGATTTCCAATGGGTAATTAACCTTGCTTTTCGAAGAAAAAATCAGTATTTTTATATTCCCCCTGTTAATTTATCCCCCTTAAACAAACCCCTAAATTTAGCTTTGACTCGTAATAATTTTTAGTTAAAATGACTTAATTTTTTCCCAACCTTTTGAAATTTTCAAAAGTTTCTCTGGGGAGTAAATTTCCTGATTTGTTGAATAACACTGAACAGTGAAATTTATTTGGAGAATTATTGGGGCGGTTTTAACACTGAACATAGTGAACGGTTTACGGCAGTCAAGACCACTTTATTTGATAGGGTTTAAACTATTACCCTCTGATTTTTTTTAAGGTATAACCCATGGGGGGTGGGGAAAACAATTCTTCCTCCGAAGTCATGAGTGTCGTTAGAGGGGGACTAAAAAGCCGGGGGCTAAAAGCACAACCCCATGTTATATAACTACTATAATTAAATAGAAAAAATTTGTTTTTCTTTTTAGGTGACCCTGCCTGGGTGGGATAAACCAACCGGTATTTTAAAAAAAAACACAGTGTAATACACAGTGATACACGGCTAACCCCCATGCAGGGGGTTGAGTATACTTTTTTTTGGTGGTGATAGGAATGGGTATTTAAAAAGGTTTTTAAATACACTTATATATTTTCTGACCTGGAGTAACAGCCTGGTTGATTACCCCTGATAAAAACCGCGAGTCCTGGTCATGGGACCAGTCCCGGGGGGGGGTTGACCCCCCGACACACCCTCCAGGATATCCCTCGTGACGGGGTACACTTGAACAACAATGTACTACAACTAAAAACTACCAACACTTGTCGAAACAAGGGCGACTACTGAAGTATGTAAGACGCAAATGTAGCCCAATTTTTTAAAAAAAAGGGAAAAAACAAAACCATTAAACTACAGACCATGGGCCCCCTGACGTTATAGTATTAAAGCTGGGAAAAATCAGAAGAGTGGTGGGAAAACCTAAAAGGAATGAGCTTTTCAACGACAACCACAGGTTTTAGGGGCGGGAAAACTGCATCACAAACCTCTGGGGGTTTGATGACAGGGGGACGGCCCAAGACATAGAGAGAGGGTGGGAGATTCATTTTTTGGACTGTAAGAAGGTTTGCACAATTCCCCCACAAAGGGGGGTTATGTGGAAGCTGGGGACCAAGCAGGGAAACGGAAGGGCCCACAGTGGGTCAGGGGTACCTGTCCAGAAGACAACGAGTCATCTACATTTCGAGGTTAATGGGGGGCCAGTAATAGCGGGGGCCACAGGGGGGCATTCAGGGGCCGGTGTGTTTCCGGATTTGTGAACGCAGGGGGAAGGATCGACTCCGAAGTGTCCCTGTTTTCAGATGACGGAAGTTGAGAAGAATCAATCGGACGAAGACCAGGGAGAACACAGAGGGGTCTGGGCAGACTGCAAAGGGCCCAGTCCAGAAACTGGGTCCCCGGGGTTCACCCCACCAAGTGAAAAGTCATGAAAATTGGGAAGGGCAAAAAGACCACAGACGGAGTACAGTCTAGGGGCCAGAGACTACAAAATCCCCCCAAGGAAAAAGATTTGGGGGGGTATAACCCAGGCACATCTCCTGAAGCACCATCAACCAAATAAATGCTGCAGCATATGGGGATCTAGAAACCTCAAACAGCATTCCGACATCTCAATAAAAGGCATTCAGGACGCTGCCACTGTGTACATTGGCCCATATTGGAATATGCAGTGCCATTTGGAACCCCCCACCTACCAAACACATAAGGAAACAGAAAAGTGCAAAGGTTTGCAAAAAAGACTAGTCCCCCAAACTAAGGGGGATGTCCTACAGGGGAGGTTAAAGGGGAAAACGACCCGACACTGAAACAGGAGAGTTTGGGGGATATGATAACCATTAAAATACTGAGAGGTATAAACGGTGGCAGAGAAGGGAAAGTTTTCCCAAAATGGGACACGCAACAAGGGACACAGTTGGAAGTTGAAGACTCAGATGGACTACAGGGATGTTAGTAATATTTCTTTCACAGAGTATCAGAAGTGGGAAAAGCCTGGGGGGATGTTTTTGTGGAGCAGGGTCCATACAAGCTTTAAGAAGATGTATGATAAAGCCATGGAGCGGGGAAGAGTGACCGGGTAGCGGCCGGGGCTTAATTTGGGGGGGCCCCGCAATCACAACTAGATGAGTACGGGGGGGGGTTTTGGGGGTATATACGGCTCACAGTAAAAAAATTCCACCCCATTAGCAGGTTTAAATCAGGTTTCTAAGCAGTTTTTTGGGACAAAAAAAAAATTCTTTATATCATTATCCATGAAAAATATTTATCTACATTCTTTTAAAAAAATATTTTGAAAAAGGTTTCAGGGGGCAAAAGCCCCCTGCCCGGGGCGCCACCAGGCCCCTCCTAACCTCATTTTTAAATACCTTTTTTGAATCTATACAATTTTTATCTAACTGACCCATAATGTTTCAAACAACCGAACTTTGAGGTGACAGCAACGCCTGATGTTGAGAAAATGG
>NW_026483300.1:0-26121 GCF_026875155.1 Cherax quadricarinatus | reverse complement strand
TTTTGGGGGCTTTAACGTTGTAGGGCTTTGAAAAGATGAACATCAAAATGTATACAATCCCGACGGGTTTGGGTAGGCATGTCTGACAAGATAAAATCAAAAGGGTAACATCCCGAAAAGGTTGGTGGGGCATGTCTGACAAGATGAACATCAAAATGGTATACAATACCGACAGGTTGGTAGGACAGTGTCTGACAAGATGAACATCAAAATGGTATACAATACCGATGTCGGTATTGTATACCATTTTGATGTTCATCTTGTATGATGATGGTGATCGTTTTTTTGAGAATAACTTTTGCTAATACTCTAGAAATGACAAAACTGCCTTTATTTTGTTAAACAGTGTTTGAAAATGCGATTAAGGATGATTCAAGGCGTTGTGTGCATAAGATTTTTCATTTTATACTGTTACCTATATACAGTATATATGTATTGGTGTATTATTTGTTACGGCTCGACTAAGCTGGTGGAGAGCGAAACGTTGCAGTAATAAAATGTTACATTAGTTGCACTTGTGGTCTTGTACCAAACATATTGTCGGTTTATATTGTCGGTAATTTTGTTGCATGAAGGCAAAAGAAAACCTTAAGTGTAATTCACCTTTCTCATCCTTGAACTTCAGTATTTCATTTAAAAATCAAGGAAAATGGGCCTTAAATTGTTACATAAAAAGGGACTTAGAGGTTGATGATCTGAGACAACTTTATGAAAAAGTCTAATATTTACCACTTTAACTGGCGGGCACCGCGGGCAGCGGCAGAGGCTTCCAAGCTCCGTACTTTCTACCAATGTTCCTATGATGACCTAGTTGCAGGCAAAACTGCACTAACCAACGTAGCACCCAAAATGACCCAAGATTACCAACAGTGAAACCTACAAATCGAGTACGAGGACGATCAAAGGAAGACTGCCCTGCAAACCCAAAGCAACACCCCGCTGCCTGACGAAAACGTACCCCAAGCTTTGTCTGAATATAACTTATTAATCACAACAACTTCTACTCCTGTATTACTAAGAAGCGTAAGCTCAGAGGAAACAGTACCAGGACCAGCAAGAAAACACCGAAAAATCGACTATTCAACTTGTCTACCCAGGACGCCGACTCCCCTTCCACCCCTCTCAACACCGCCCAGGGCGACTCAACAACAATAACACCTCCCCCTCAGCCTCTTTCTTCTCCGGATTCAGCCTACCACGTAGTCTCACAGGTATGACCAACGATCGAGACACCCTTAAGTCGTACATATCCACCTTAATTACAGAAAATATGAATCTTCGTGAAACGCTAACTAAAGACACCAGGATGACACACCTCGAGAACAAAATCCTCAGTCTTGAACAAAATTTATCACTATCTGGAATGACTAACATTGGCAAGACCCTCCAGTCATAGATAGCCACACAGAACAAATAACATCTCTTAATACAAAGGTTGAAAAAGCAGTAAAAGAGTGGAAGAACAACTTGGATAATCCAGTTCAGTGACTACTTTTCGCTCCAAGAGGATAAAACTTAGCAAGAAAATTATCAGAAGCAGTAATAGCAGTCCTCATTTTCCCAGTGATATGACCCAAGCAAACAGTAAAGAAATTACTCTCCAGATCATACAGGGCCAAACAAGTGTTATTGTACCAGTGACAGAAATAAAGAAAGCCAGGTTACTAGGAACCCATGGAAGAAAACGTGCTATGCTTAGATTCCACACACATAACAGGAAAAAAGACCTAATTAGCGCATCTGTTAAAGCAAGAAAAGAGAGATACATAAACGAGTGTCTAACCAAAAAAGGCAGAACCTCCTGTACAGAGTCAGAAAACATAAACGGGAGAATACTGACAAAATCCACCAATGCTTCACAAGGGCCGGGAAAACTCTAGTGAAGAAAAATGTAGACCAACTGCATACTATCACAAGTGAGAATGTAGACCAACTGCATACTATCACAAGTGAGAATGTAGACCAACTGCATACTATCACAAGTGAGAATGTAGACCAACTGCATACTATCACAAGTGAGAATGTAGACCAACTGCATACTATCACAAGTGAGAATGAACTATCACGATTCCTTCGGGATACTAATCTTACAGAGACTGATTAAACAATGTGTAATGTATGTTTTGTACCATTATTGTACAAATTTCACGGTACTATCTCTTAATCAAAATCAACTACCTCAGTATATGTGATTTTACTAGTGAGAATTAGCCACCTTATGCTATGTATTTTTATTAAATAAATATTACTTGCTTAAAATTTGTTTTATAAATATTACCTGTCCATTTTACAACCCCATGTTCTAAATATTATTAATTACTATTACTTCCCTAAAAATTTTTTTTTAATTTACCTTAATTACTTTTAATTTTTTTTACTTTTTACTTTTTTTTACATATTAAAAAATTCCCAAATACTTGCTATAGACTTGTTTTAAAAATTGCTTTATTATCATTCCATACTACTTTTTAAAATTTAAAACATTTTATTTTATTTTAAATACTTTTAAATTCCCTCCAAAAGCTCAAATTTATTACTACCAGTACAAAAATACCTTTTTTAAGTTTTTAATATTATTACCAGTAAAATTATTCCCCTTTATAATTCTAATTTACTACCATTACAAAAATTCCCTTTATAATTTTCAAATATTACTACCCAGTAAAATTTATTCCCTTTTATAATTTCTAATTTTAAAACTACCATTTACAAAAAACCTTTTATAAGCTTTTAAAATTACTACCAGTACAAAAATTACCTTTATAAGTTCAAATTTATTATCCCAGTACAATATTACCTTTTAATTCTAATTTTCCCAAACCAGTGTAATTTTCCCCTTTTAAAATTTTTCAAAAAATTATACCAGAAACAATTTTTTCCCTTTTATAAGTTCAAAAATTTTATACCAGTAAAATTTTAACCTTTAGTTCTAATATTACTACCAGTACAATTTTTACCTTTATAAGTTCAAATTTTTTCAAACCAGTACAATATTACCTTTTTATAATTTCAAATTTACTCCCAAAGAAACAATATTACCTTTAAAAAGTTCAAATATTATCCCAAAGTAAAAAATTACCTTAAAAGTTCTTTTTTTCCCAACCATACAATTTTAACCTTTATAAGTTTTTAATTTTAAATACCAGGGTAAAAATTCCCTTTTATAAGTTCAAATTTTCAAACCAGTACAATTTTAACCTTTATAAGCTCAAATTTTTTACTAAAAAGTACAAAAATTACCTTTTTTATTTCCCTAATTTTATTTACCATAAATTTTTACTTTTAAAAGGGCTCTAATATTACAACCAGTACAAAAAAAAACCTAAATAAGCCAAATATTATTTACAATGTAATATTACCTTTAAAAGCTCAAAATATTACTACCAGTACAATATTTTTTCATAAGTTTTAATATTACTACCAGTACAATTTTTACCTTCAAAGCCCCAAATTATTTTACAAACCAGTAAAATTTATTACCTTCATAAGCTTTTAATATTACTACCATTAACAATTTTTACCTTAAAAGCTCTAAAATTACCCCAGTACAATTTTAACCTTAAAAAGTTCTAATATTACAAACCAGAAAACAATTTTTCTTTTAAAAGCTCAATTTTACTACCAACAATATTATTTTTAAAAGCTCAATATTAAATCAGTACAATATTACCTTCATAAGCTCTAATTTTTATTTACAAGTTAATATTCCTTCATAACCTAATATTACTACCAGACAAATTCCCTTTTATAAGCTCTAATATTATCCCCCGTACAATATTGAACCCTTTAATTATTAAAAAAATTAAAGATTAGCCGGTTTTTCCCCGGGCCCCGGGGCCCTTTTCCCAAAGTGGTCCCCCGGCCTTGGCTCCCTTTTTTTTAGGGAGTGTCTGAAAACCTAAGTCTCCCAGGGGAGGGGGGCACAAGTCCTCCTCACTTTGGGCCCAAATGCCCCCCCGGGGGCCCTAGCCACAAGCGGGCCCCTCTCTGGTCTCCCATCCCCCCCCCAAAGGGGGGTTTAAGGGGAAAATTTGACAGTCCAAAGAGGTGAAGGCTCGGCTCAGGCACCAAACCCTACCCAAAAAAGGGTTTGTCATGGTGTCGATGATTAAATCCAAATAGATAATAAAATTTTAATCCCTTTAACAAAAATTATTTTTTTTTTTTTATTTTTAAATTAATTTTAGTTAAATTTTGTTAAGCACCATTTTTTATTTTTCAGCAATTTTACTTACCTTTATTTACTTACTTTTTAAAAAATTTTAAAATTATAGACCTGATAATGAGTGCAAAATTATATTGTTAACTTTGTGCCATAAAAAACAGTTAACAAATCCCGGTTTTTTCAAATTACTTATTTTAATCTTTTATTAAAAACTATTATTTTTTTTTTCTCTTTTTTCCCTTTAATAACAACCATTACTAGCGATTTTTAAATTCAATTATCATTTCCCCAGAACTAAAAAAATTTTATTGTGTTCATTTAAACTTCAAATTTCCCTAAATCTACAACTTTTGCAAACTCTAAAACAAAAAGCTCCCAAAATTTTTAAAATTTCACCCAAATCTGTACCATATTAAGAGTAAACTGTATCTTTGCTTTTTTTTTTAAAAAACCGACTTGTAACAATCCACTGGGCAAGTAAGAAAAATTTTTAATTTTTAAGTATCTTTATTTTAAAATTTAGAATAACACAAAATTAAAAAGTCTATTTGTAGAGTCACCGAAATTTTTAATGTTTAAAAAAGCTTTTGATCCTGATATAAACCCTTTTCCCTATTAAATAACTTACCAAAATCGAACGGGAAAACCTTAATTATAACTAAACATAATATTTTTAAAATTACAATTTTCAGATCTTTGAGCAAACTTTACGAAAACCTCACAGCATTACCATTTCCCCTTTAAAACCCCGAAAAGTAAACCCAAATCACACTCCAAAAACCCCTTGGCAAAAGCCGGGTACTACAGTTTGTCTATGTAAACCCGGTTATACAGCCTTCAAAAAATGTAGGACAAAACAAAAAGGGGGGGAAAACCCCCTTTTAACTACCAGTTTCATCTTGAATGTGTAAATTTAATTCTTGAAAAGGAAAATAAAACATGGAGAATACATTGTAGCTAAAAAACCCAAAAAGCCCTGCAAAAACCCCCTACAATGAGACGACAATCTGCCCCAACCCACCAAGGAGTCTAGAGCAGCTGAATCTTTAGGCAAAGGTGGGGGACCCCCCCCCCCCCCACCCTCGATCAGGGAATACCCCTTTGGGACAGCACAGCTCAGAAGCCGGCAGAAAACGAGCGACAAGCAAAAAATTACAGTAGTTTGACAATCAAAAATTAAACTGAGCACTATTATGTACATCCTAACAACAAAAGCAAGAAAAATAACAAAAATTAAAGCAAAAAAATTTACGATTTAGCTATTATGCAAATAAAAGAAATTTAAAAATTATAGGAAAAGGTAAATTTTACATTATATAAATACATAATAATAAAGAAACCCCATTCGGGGGGTTGCAACACACTTTTAGGGGAGGCCCGTGCGTTTACCATTACCCACAGACACAGTAGGCGGGGAAAGAGTGCGTTTACCAGTGAGCCACGAGACACAGAATGCAAAGGTCAGTGCGCTCCATTACCCAACGAGACACAGAAATGCGAGGTGAGTGCGCTACCAGTTACCCCACGAGACACAGTAGCGAGGTCATTGGCTCCCAGTGAGCCACGACACCCAGTATGTGAGGTCAGTGCGCAAACCGTGAGTCACGGAACAGTTCCCGGGGTGTTTTTTTTTCCCGCTCCCAGCGAGCCACGAGACACAGAAATGCGGGGTTTGAGTGCGCAAAAACCGTGAGCCACGAGACCGAAAGCGGGGTTTTGAGTGCGTCCCAAGTGAACCCGAACCAGAAAGGGCGGGGTTTCATTGTGCTCCCAAAGTGGGGGCCACGAGACACAGTATGCGAGGTCGTGTGCCCAGTGACCCACGAAACACAGTAGCGAGGGGGAGTGCGCTACCATAAACCACGGGGACACAGAAATGCGAGGTGAGTGCGCTACCATGAACCTCGAGACCCCGCATGGAGGCAGTGCGTTCCCCAGCGAACCCGAGCCCACATTTTAAGGCGAGGCAGTGTGCTCCCGGGAAAACCCACGAGCCAGTTGTGAGGTCATTTCGCTACCAGTGAGTCAGGGAGACACAGTATTGGGAGGTCAGGCGCTACCCAGTGAACCACGAAACCCAGCATGTTGAGGTCAGTCCCTACTATGACCACAAAACACAGAATGTGGGGTCATTTGCGCTACCAGGGGAGCCCACAAAGAAAACAGTATGCGAGGTCATTGTGCTACCAGTGAGCCTCGGGGGAACACAGCTTTGTGGGGTCAGTGCTTCCAGTGAGCCACGAGCCCACAGCATGGGGAGGCAGTGCGCAACCAGTGAGTAAACAAAGCACAGAAAGGAGGTAAAAGGCGTTACCAGTGAGCCCGAGAAAATTTGCGGGGTGAGTGCGTCCCGTGAGCCACGAACACAGAAATCGAGGTCAGGGGCGCCCCGTGAGCCACGAGGCACAGTATGCAGGTGAGTGCGCAAACCAGTGAGCCACGGGGACACAGTATGCGAGGTCGTGCGTCCCAGTGAGCCACAGGCACAGTATGCGGGTCAGTGCGCTACCGTGACCCACGAGACACAGTATGCGGGGGTCAGGGGGGCTACCAGGACCCACGAGACACAGTACAGGCCCAGTGCCTACCAGTGAGCCAGGGAAGACACAGTATGCGGGGGCTTGGGCTCCCAGGAACCACGAGACAGTATGCGGGAAATTGCGCCCCAGTGACCCCACAGACACAGAAATCGGGGGTCGTGCGCAACCATGGAGCCACGGGAACAGTATGCAGGTCATGTGCTACCAGTGACCCACGAGACAGTATCGGGGTTAAGTGCGTTTCCAGTGAGCCACAAAGGAAACAGAAAGGGCAGGTCAGTGGGGCAAACCAGTGAGCCACGAGACACAGTATGCGAGGTCAGTGCGTTACCAGTTTTTTCCACGAGACACAGTATGCGAGGCAGTGCCAAACCCAGTGAGCCACAGGCACAGTTTGAGAGGTGATTGCGCAAACCAGTGAGCCACGAGAAAACAGTTGCGAGGTGAGTGCGCTCCCTTTGACCCAAACGGACACAGAAATGCAGGTGGGGCCCTTTTCCCCAGTGACCCAACGAGCCAGAAATGCGAGGTAGTGCCCCACCAGTGAGCCAGGGAAGACACAGTATGCGAGGGGGAGTGCGCTACCACACCCAGGAGCCCAAAAAAAAGGGTGAGGTCAGTGTGCTACCGTGAGCCACAGACACGTTTTGGCAAAGGTTTGATGGGGGCTACCAGGAGCCCCGGGGCCCCAAAAAAAAAAGGTAGGGCGGGTGTGTGCGCTAACCTGAGCCAAGACACAGTTGCGGGGGGCAGTGCGCTACCATGAGCACGAGGCACAGTATGCGGGTGAGTCCCCTACCATGCCAGGGAAAAACAGAAGGGCGAGGCAGTTTTTCTACCATTGACCCCACGAGACACAGTATCCCGAGGTCGTGCGCTACCAGTGGCCACGAGGACAGTATGGGGTGAGTCGCAACCAGTGAGCCCGAGACCAGAAAAGCGATATAAAGTGCGCAAACCGTGAGCCACGAGACACATTTATGCGAGGGAGGCGCTACCAGTGAGCCACGAGGCCAGTATGGAGGTGAGTGCGCTACCAGTGAGCCACGAGAAAATTTTTAATGCGAGGTCAGTGTGCTCCCATTTGAGCCACGAGCCCACATTTTGCGAGGTCAGTGCGCTACCAGTGGGGCCCGAGAAAACAGAAATGCGGGGTTAAAGTGTGTTTCCAGTGGCCACGGGGCCCAACAGTATGCGAGGTCAGTGCGCTACCAGTGACCCACAGACACAGAAATCGAGGTCAGTGTGCTCCCCAGTGAACCAGAGCCCAGTATGGGGTTAAGTGCCTACCAAAGTGACCCACGAAACACAGAAAGCGAGGCCCGTCCCGCTACCAGTGAGCCACGAGACCAGTATGCGAGGCCCTGGTGCTACAGGAGCCACGAACAGTATGCGGGGTAAGGGGCCGCTACCATTTTAAACCACGGGGGACACAGTATGCAAGGAAAGGTGCTCCCAGTTGGCCACGAACACGAATGCGGGGTTTGAGTGCGCAACCAGTGACCCAGGGAGACAAGTAGCGGGGTTGATTTGGGGGTCCCGGGAAAAACCCCACAAACCCACAGAAATGCGGGGTTTGATGCGCTACAAGGACCCACGGGGGACACAGTATGCGAGGTGATCCCGCTACCAGAAAAGCCACGAGCACAGTATGTGATTCGTGGCAAAACCAAAGGAGCCACGAACACATTTTGCGGGGTTTGATTTGCGCAAACCAGGACCACAAAGGACACAGTATGCGAGGTGAGGCGCTAACAGTGACCACGGGGACACAGTAGGGCGAGGGGGTTTTGCGCTACCAGTGAGCCACGAGACAAGTATGTGAGGTCAGTGGTTTCCCAGTGACCCAACGAGACACGGGATCGGGTCATGTGTTTCCCAGTGAGCCACGGGGACACAGTAGGGTGAGGTAAATGTGCTTCCATTGACCCAAACGGGGACACAGTATGCGGGTCAGTTTTCTACCGTACCCACGAACCCGGTTTCGAGGTCAGTCCCGCTACCATGACCCCACGAAAACCCCAGTATCAAAGGTCAGTGCCCTACCTTGACCACGAAAACACAGTAGGGCCAGGTAAGTGTGCTACCAGTAAACCCAGACACAGTATGCGGGTCAGTGTCCCATCATGAGCCACGAGCCCCAAAAGTTTTTCATTTCAGTGTGCTCCCAAGTGAGCCACGGACACAGTATGCGGGGTCAGTGTGCTCCCCTGACCCCACGGGGCCCAGTTTTGCGGGGGTTCAGTGCGCTCCCAGTGAGCCCCGAGACCATTTATGCGGGGAAAAAGGTGCTACAAGTGAGCCACGAGACACAGAAAAGCGAGGTCAGGCGCAACCAGTGAGCCACGGACACAGAAATGCGAGGTCATTGGGTGCTACCATGGGGCCACAAAGACACAGAAAGGCGAGGTCAGTGTGTTTCCAGTGAGCCCCCGGGGACACAGTATGCGAGGTCAGTGGCTACCTGACCCGAGACACAGTATGCGAGGTCAGTGCGCAAAACCAGTGAGCCCCCAGAACAGTTTTGCGAGGTCAGTGGCTAAAAAGTGAGCCACGGGGACACGTATCGAGGTCAGGGGGTGCAAACCAAAGTGAGCCACAAAAGACAACTTTTATGGGGCCCCGGGGTTTCGGGGTGTTGCAAACCAGGAGCCACGAGACACAGTAGGGCCCGAGGTCAGGGGTGCTCCCAGTGAGCCACGGGGAAAACAGTATGCGGGGGTCAGTGGCTCCAGTGAGCCAGGGAAGGCCCCCAGTATGCGAGGTCGGGTCCCTCCCAAGTGACCCACGAGACACGTTGCGAGGTCGGGTGTCCCCAAGTGAGCCACGAGAAAACAGAAAGCGGGGTTTCCAGTGTGCAACCATTGACCCCACGGACCAGTATGCGGGGTCGGTGCTACCATGAGCCCCCGAGAAACGTATGCGAGGTCAGGTGCTCCCATTGACCCACGAAAACACAGTATGCGGGCGGGTGCTACCAGTGAGCCACGGGGCCCACAGTATGCGAGGTCAGTGGCTAAAGTGACCCACGGGGACAAGAAAAGCGAGGTCGTGGGCCCCGTAAAAGCCACGAACACAGTAGCGAGGTCATGTGTCCCAAGTGACCAGGGGGGGGGGGGTGGGGGGGGACGAGACACAGAAGCGAGGTAAAGTGTGCTACCAGTGACCCACGAGAACAGAAATGCGAGGTCTTGTGCAAACCTTGAGCCCGAGAACAGTATGCGAGGCCCAGGTGCAAACCAGTGACCCCACGAGACACTGAATGCGAGGCAGTGTGCTCCCAAGTGAGCCACGGGGACAAGTATGCAAAGGTTCAGTGTTAACCATGAGCCACGGACACAGTTGCGGGGGTCAGTGTGTTTACCAGTGAGCCCGAGCCAAAAGTAGGGCAAAGGCCCAGTGCGCAAACCAGGGAACCCCCAAGGGCACAGTTGCGGGGGTCAGTGTGTTTACCAGTGACCCACGGAACAGAATGCAGGTCAGTGTGCAAACCAGTGAGCCACGAACACATTTATCCCGAGGTCAGTGCGTCCCGTGACCCCAAGACACAGTATGCGAGGCCCGGGTTCCCGCTCCCAGTGCCCACGGGGCACGAAAATGGGGGGTAATGCGTTTACCAGTGAGCCACGAGGCACAGTTTCGAGGTCAGTGTGCAACCAGGAGCCACGAGACACAGTATGCGAGGTCAGTGTGTTTACCAGTGAGCCCGAGGCACAGAAATGCGGGGTCAGTGTCCCTACCAGTGACCACGAGGCCCCTTTTATGCGAGGTCATGTGCCCCAGTAAAGGCCACGAGAACAGAATGCGAGGTCAGTTTTGCTACCAGGGAGCCACGAGACACAGTATGCGAGGTCAGTGTGCTACCAGTGAGCCACGAGACACAGTATGCGAGGTCAGTGTGCTACCAGTGAGCCACGAGACACAGTATCGGGGTTTCGTGTGCTACCAGGGGCCCAACAAAACACAGAATGCAAAGGGTCAGGGCGCTCCCAGTGGGGCCCACGAGGCACAGAATGCGAGGCCCAGGGGGCTACCATTGACCCACGAAAACAGTAGCGGGGGCCCAGGGGCGCAAACCTGAGCCACGAGACCAGTATGCGAGGCCCGTGGGGCTACAAGGACCACAAACCACAGTATGCGGGGTCGGGTGTGCTACCAGTGAGCCACGAGAACAGAAAGCGGGGGTCATTTGGTGCTCCCAGTGAGCCACGAGAACGTTTGCGAGGTCATGTGCTACCAGGGACCCACGGAAAACAGTAGCGAGGTCAGTGTGCAAAAAAAGTGACCCACGAGACCCCAGTATGCGGGGGCCCAGTGTGCTACCAGTGAGCCACGAGAAAAACAGTATGCGGGGTCAGGTGCTACAGTGAGCCACGAGAAACAGATGCGAGGTCAGGGGTGCTACCAGGGGACCCACGAGACAAAAGTTTCCCCGAGGTCAGTTTTGCTACATGAGCCACGGGGCCCACAGTATCCCAAGGCCCAGTGCCCCTAAAAAGTGAGCCACGAGAAACATTTTAAAGGGGGGCGAGGTCAGTGGGGGCTAAAAATTAAAGCCACGGGACACAGAAATGCAGGTCAGTGTGCTCCCCGTGAGCCACGAGACACAGTATGCGAGGCCAGTGTGCAACCAGGGAGCCACGGGGACACAGAAAAGCGGGTCATTTTGCTCCCATTGACCCACGAGACCAGAAAGCGAGGTCAGGGGTCCCAGTACCCACGAGACACTGTATGCGAGGTCATGTGCAAACCAGTGAGCCACGAGCCCAAGTTTTCGAGGTCAGGGGTGCTCCCAGTGACCAACGAGACACATTATGCGAGGTCAAGTGTGCTACCGTGACCCACGAGACACAGTATGCGGGGTTCAGTGCGCAAACCAGTAAAACACGGGGGCAAGTATGCGAGGTCAGTGTGCTCCCAAGTGGCCACGGGGCCCACGTATGCAAAGGTCAGTGTGCTCCCAGGAGCCACGAGACACATTATGCGGGGTTCAGGCGCTACCAGTGACCCAAAGAGCCCACAGAAATGCGGGGGTCATTGCGCAAACCAGTGAGCCCGGGGGCACAGAAGGGCGGGGGAAATTTGCGCTCCCGGGAAAGCCACGGGGCCAGTATGCGGGGGTCGTGTGCTCCCAGTGAGCCCGAACACAGAAAAGCGGGGTCAGGGGGTAAAAACCATGAGCCACGGGGCACGGGTTGGGGAGGTCAGTGTGCTACCAGGGACCCACGAGGCAAAAGAAAATGCGGGGTCAGTGGCTCCCATGGCCCCACGGAACAGTATCCCGAGGCAGGTGCTCCCATGAACCCCCCGAACACAGTATGGAGGTCTGTGTGTACCAGTGAGCCACGGGGAACATTTATGCGAGGTCAGTGTGCTACCAAAGGGGAGCCACGAGACACATTTAGCGAGGTAAAGTTTTGGCCCCCGTAAAGCCACGGGGGAACAAAAGCGGGGGTCATGCGCTACCAGTGTCCACGAGGCACCGTATGCGGGTCGGGCGCTCCGGGGAAACCAGGGAAAGAAAGCGGGTCATTGCGCTCCCAGGAGCCACGAGACACAGTTGCGAGGTCAGTGGCCCCAGTGAGCCACGAGACACAGTTGCGAGGCCCGTGTGCTACCATTGAGCCACGAGACCCCTTTTTCGAGGTCAGTGTGCTCCAGTGAGCCACGAGACACAGTTCGAGGTTCGTGTGCCCGTGACCCACGAGACACAGAAATGCGGGGGTCATGTGTACCGGGGACCCCAAGAGCCAGTATGCGGGGGCCAGTGTGCTCCCAGTGACCACGAGACACAGATGCGAGGTAAAGTGTCCCTACCATAAAACCCACGAGCACAGCATGTGAGGTCAGTGCGCTCCCCTGAGCCACGGGGAAAAAGGGGTTATAAAACCGAAATAAAACAAAATGTTTCCCATCAAAAAAAAAAAAAAAAAAAATGGAATCTATAAGAAAATAATAATAATAACAAAATAAAAAAAAAATAAAAATAAAAAATAATAATAAAATAAAAATAAAAATTTTTTAATTTTCTTTGTTTTTACTGTAAAAGTGTGGGGTTAAAACCCCGATTTTTGGGGCCCCAAACCCAACCCAAAAAACTACAACACTCGTTGTGCACAACAATTTTTCAAAAGTTTTTTCTCTGGAATTATTAAAATTTAAATTAAAACCAGGGTGAAGTGCTAAACCCGCGGGGGTCCAAAAGGTTCGGGGAATGGAAATAATCGTGTTTTTGCAAAAGGGGGGGGAAAATTGACCAACTTTCCCCCGGATCAAGAGCAAAGGGAAAGGGTTTAAATACCTTTTTTCCCGGGCAAGACAAGGAAAAGGGGACTACACTCCCTGGTTCCAAAAGCAAGGGAAAGGGTTTACTACACTTCCTGGATCAAGACAAGGGGGATTGACTACACTTCCCTGGAACAAGAACCAAGGAAGATTGACCCACTTCCCTGGATCAAGAAAAAAGGAAAGGTTTTTACCCCCACTTTCCCCGGGTCAAGAACAAGGAAGATTGACTTACCAACCCGGGTCAAGAAAAAAAAAGGTTTTACGAAAACCCTTCCCGGATCAAGAAAAAGGAAGGTTTTACCACACTTCCCCGGATCAAGAAAAAGGAAGGTTTAAACCCCATTCCCTGGATCAAAAACAAGGAAGTTTTTACTACACTTCCCGGATCAAGAACAAGGGAAAGGGTTTACCACACTTTCCCTGATTTAAAAAACAAGAAAGGTTGACCTCACCTTCCCCGGATAAGAGCAAGGAAAAGGGTTTACCCACTTTCCCCGGGTCAAGGGAACAAGGAAGGGTTTACCCCTTCCCCTGGACCCAAAAACAATGAAGGTTTACCCCACTTCCCTGGATCAAGAACAAGGAAGGTTGACCCAAAACTTCCCCGGATCAAAAACAAGGAAAGGGTTGGGGAACCCCAAATTCCCGGATCAAGAAAAAGGGGAAGGGTTTACTACACTTTCCCCGGATCAAGAACAAGGAAAGGTTTACCAATTCTTGGATCAAGAACAAGGAAAGGTTTACCAAATTTTCCCCGGATCCAAAAACAAGGAAGGGTTGGGCTACACTTTCCCGGGGAACAAGAAAAAAGGGAAAGGGTTTACCACACTTCCCCCGGACAAGAACAAGGGAAAGGGTTTACCACACTTTAAAAGATCAAGAACAAGGGAAAGGGGACCACCCTTCCCTGGACAAGAAAAAAGGTTGAAAACACTTCCCGGATCAAAAACAAGGAAGGGTTTACCCACTTCTCTGGATCAAAACAAAATTTTAAGGTTGACCACCAAAACCCCGGAAACAAAAACAAGGAAAGGTTGAAATACACTTCCCCCGGGTCAAGAACAAAAGGGAAAGGGTTTAAACCCACTTCCCCCGGGTCAAGAAGGGAAGGAAGGTTGACTCCCTTCCCTGGATCAAGAACAAGGTAGGGTTTACCACAAATTCCCCGATCAAGCAAGGAAAGGGAGACCACACTTCCCTGGGTCAAGAAAAAGGAAGATTGACTTAAATTCCCTGGATCAAGAGCAAGGAAGGTTACTACACTTCCCCGGATCAAGAAAAAGGAAGGTGACCACATTCCCCGGTTTAAGAAAAAGGAGGGTTAAAACCCCCTTTTCCCCGGATCAAGAGCAAGGGGGTTGGGGGACTACACCCTTTCCCAAAGGGTCAAGAGCAAGGGGGGGGTTGACTACACCCTTCCCCGGAAACAAGAACAAGGAAAGGTTTACCACTCTTCCTGGATCAAAAACAAATGAAGGTTTAAACCCCACTTCCCTGGGTCAAGAACAAGGAAGGGGTTTATACACTTCCCTGGAAACAAAACAAGGGGAAGGGTTTACCCCACTTTTCTGGATCAAGAAAAAGGAAAGTTGACCAAAAATTCCCCCGGGTCAAGAAAAGGAAAGGTTTTATACACTTCCCTGGGGGCAAGAACAAGGAAGGGTTCCCCCCCACTTCCCCGGAAACAAGAACAAGGAAAGGGTTTACCACACTTTTAAATAGATCAAGAACAAGAAAGGAAAACCACACTTCCCCGGATCAAGAAAAAAGGAAGGTTTACTACACTTCCCCGGATACGAACAAGGGAAAGGGTTTACCACCCCCCCTGGTTTAAGAACAATTTAAGGGTTTAAACCCCCCTTCCCGGAAACAAGAACAAAGGGAAAGGTTTTACTACACTTCCCCCGGGTCAAAAAACAAGGAAGGTTAACCACACTTCCCCCGGGGCAAGAGCAAGGAAAAGGGTTTAATAACTTTTCCCTGGATCAAAAAAAAGGTAGGTTGACCAAAATTCCCTGGACCCAAAAAAAGGGAAATTTTCCCACACTTCCCTTTGAACAAGAAACAAGGAAGGTTTCCCCCCACTTCCCTGGATCAAGAACAAGGAAGGTTTTACTTTCACTTCCCCGGTTTAAGAACAAAGAAGGTTGACCCAACCCTTTCCCCTGGATCAAGAACAAGGAAGGTTAACCCCCACTTTCCCCCGGGGCAAAAACAAGGAAGTTTACTTTCGCTTCCCCCGGATCAAGAAAAAAGGAAGGTTGACCACACTTTCCCGGACAAGAAAAAATGAAGGTTTGGGCCCCACTTTTTTGGATCAAGAAAAAGGGAAAGGGTTGGGTAACTTTTTCCCCCCGGAACAAGAAAAATGAAGGTTTTACCCCCACTTCCCTGGATCAAGAACAAGGAAGGTTGATACCTTCCCGGAACAAGAACAAGGAAGGTTGACTACACTTTCCCGGGTCAAGAACAAGGGAAAGGGTTAACTACACTTCTCTGGTTCAATAACCCAATTTAAGGTTTACCACACTTCCCCGGAAAAAAAAAGGGAAAGGGTTTACCACACTTCCCCCGGAACAAAACAAGGAAGGGTTTAAATTTCAATTTCCCCCGAAGAACAAAGGAAAGGTTTTACCCACTTCCCGGGAAAAAGAGCAAGGAAAGGGTTTAAATACACTTCCCTCGAAGAAACCCCCCAAGGGGAAAGGTTTACCCCCAAATTTCCCCGGAACCCAAAAACAAGGAAGGTTTACCCCACTTCCCTGGGCAAAAACAAGGGAAAATTGGGGCTACACTTCCCTGGACAAGAACAAGGGGGTTGGGCTACACTTCCCTGGGTCCAAAAACAAGGAAAATTTTTCCCACCTTCCCTGGTTTAAGGGAAAAAGGGGAAGGGTTTATACATTCCCTAGATCAAGAACAAGGAAGGTTTAAATACACTTCCCTGGAACAAGAACAAAAAAAGGGAGGGTTTTGGGTTGGGCTACACTTCCCTGGTAAAGAAAAAGGAATTTACCACCTTCCCTTTGGGCAAGAAACAAGGAAGGTTGACTGCACTTTTCCCCGGGTTCAAGAAAAGGAAATTTTTTCCACACTTCCATGGGTCAAAAACAGGGAAGGTTAAACCCCACTTTCCCCGGGTCAAGAACAGGGGAAGGGTTTACTACCTTCCTTTGGGTTTTGAACAAGGAAAGGGTTTACCACACTTCCCCGGAAACAAGGGAAAAAAGGGGGTTGACCCACACCCCCTTTCCCCGGGTCAAAAACAAGGAAGGTTGACCACAATTTTCCCGGAAACAAAAACTAGGAAAAGGGTTTAACACTTCCCCCGGATCAAGGCCAAAGGAAAGGGTTTACCACACTTTCCCCGGATCAAGAACAAGAAAGGTTGGGCCAACTTTCCCTTGGGAAAAAAAAAAGGAAAGGGGACCACACTTCCCCGGGTTTAAAACAAGGGAAAGGTTTATACACTTCCCCGGATCAAGAACCAAGGGGAAAGGTTTTACTACACTTCCCCGGATCCAAAAAAGGAAGGTTGATAAAATTCCCTAATCAAGAACAAGGAAGGTTAACCGCACTTCCCTGGTCAAGTCAAGGAAGGGATACACTTCCCAGGGCAAGAACAAGGGAAAGGTTTACCACCTTCCCCCGGATCAAGAACAAGGAAGGTTGACTTTCTTCCCTGGATCAAGAACAAGGAAGGTTTACCCCCCACTTCCCCGGATCAAGGGAAAAAGGAAGGTTGACTTACACCCTTCCCCGGAAACAAGGGAAAAAAGAAGGTTGACCCCCACTTCCCCCGGATCAAAAAACAAGGAAGGTTGACTACCTTTTCCCCGGGTTTAAAAACAAGGAAGGTTTTACCCCATTCCTGGATCAAGAAAAAGGGCGGTTAACCCCACTTCCCCGGAACAAAAAACAAGGAAGGTTGACTACGCTTCCCTGGATCAAGAACAAGGAAGGTTTTATAAAACTTCTTGGAAACAAGAACAAGGGAGGTTGACTACACTTCCCCGGATCAAGAAAAAAGGAAGGTTGGCTACACTTCCCTTAACGAAAAAAGGGAAATTTGGGACACTTCCCTTGGGCAAGAAAAAAGAAAGGTTGACTACACTTCCCTGGATAAGAACAAAGGGAAGGGTTTACAAAACTTCCCGGAAACAAGAACAAAGAAGGTTGACCACACTTCCCTGATCAAAAAACAATGAAGGTTTAAACCCCTTCGCTGGATCAAGAGCAAGAAGGTTGCCCACACTTTCCCCGGATCAAGAACAAGGGGTTTTTTAATTTGGGCCCCAAATTCATCCATTATATACAAAAAAAAAAAGGCCTGGTTAAAATAAATTCGTAATAATAAATCGCGGAAAAATTTTTTTATACTAGATAAAGCAGGTTCACTATATATTATTACGGGGACAGTATGAATCAAAAAACTCTCATTTTATTATATTGTAAATTTTTTTATATCTTTCCCCATAAATTTTATAAATATAAAAATTATATTTTAATTTTTATTAGGGTTTGGTTTTACGAATTTTTGTAACCCCTACCCGTAGTTTACCAATTGGGGGGTTCTTGAAATGACGCCCCCGGGGTCGCCTTTTGGCAGAGCTGAAGTCCGAAATATGAAGTTTTTTAAGGTGAGTCAGTCAGTCCAGCTCTGACTCGGGACGGGTCTTAAACCAAAAAAAGCTTTTCCCAGCTTTTAAAATAAAACTTTATTTCAAAGTTTTGCCTTTGGCCCTTATTTTGGGGAATTTTATTCAAATTTTAAAAGATAACTATTTCGTTACCCTAACCTTTCTAAAAAAAGGAAAATTTTTAATTGAAATTATTTTATCAAACTCTGTTAAGAGAATTTGAATTAAGATTGGGGTTTTTTTTGGTAAAGTGTTTTTTTTTTAATTCTTTGGGGGTTTTTTTTAATTCCCCTAAAACCCAAAAACCAATGAAGCTAAATGATTGGTAATAAAAAAAAGCCAAAAAAAAATGGAGTTTTTTGTGCCCCTATTTTTACGGTGAAGATTAAGCGTAACAAATGGGTTTTCTGTTTCCCGGGGGCTACCCTTTCCCTGAAGTCCCTATTTGTTTTTCATTTTAAAATTTTAAACTCCCTTGGGAATTAAGAAATGGATCCAGAAATTAAAATCTTTTTTAGATGAATTTTCAGAGGCTTTTCTTTTACACTTTTAAAAATTTCAGACGTGTGGCAAATAGCTAGACAGTTAGATATACCTTATAAAAGTTTCCATAGCGCAAAAGACTCTTAGGTCCCCAAATTTTAAAGGGTAAAAATTTTTTCCGAAAATCCAAACAAAAACCAGAACTAGATTCGGAAAATAGGTTTAAATTTTTCAGTTTTTAGGAAATTGAAATCCCACGGCCGGGGAAAAGCCTTAAATAAGAAATTGAACCAGGGTTTACAAAAGGCCCCTTTCTTTCTCAGTTTCCCGTTCAAAACTTTTCCCCCCCTTCATTTCCCCGGGGTATGTTTCGGTGGTTTTTGGGAAAGAAAACCCCCAGTCAAATGACGGGGTTAAAATTTTGGACTGGTGCCGTCCCAAAAAAAAACTTTCCGGGAAAAAGACGCCCCAATTTCCCCTTTGGTGTATTACCTTTTTGGAATTTCACGTCCGAAAAAAAGGGGGAGAATAGAAAAAGTTTTTACTATTACAAAAATTTTCAATCGAAGCAAAAAGACGTTTTAAACGAGGAAGAATTTTTGGGGGTTTAAAGGTTTTTTTTGGAAAAAAAGCAGAAGGGAGTTCCGGAAGAAAGGGGACGTGAAGAGCACGGTAACCCGGGTTTTTACTTGCATAAACACTCTAATGGAACCCAAGTTTAACGAAAAAGACTTTGATGAATTCTTTTTAAAATTTTTTAGAATCAGGCAAAGTTTTTTAATGGGGTGGCCCCAAAAACAAATGGGCCCCATTGTGCACACAATCTAAATGGAAAGCGCCCGTCTTGTGTCCCCCTCCTTACCATTTGATTTTTTTTGTCCAGTTTCGACTTTTTAGTAAAGAGAACTATTTTTGAAAACAAAATGACAGCCAAACCCTATTATTATCAAAAAGCTTTTCTTCCCTGAAAACCCGGGAAAAAGGGGCAAAAATTATTTAATTTTGCCCGAACGAAAAAAGGGGGGGTTTTGAAAAGTTGGTTTTCGAGCTTTTGGGTCCCCGACTTTTAAAAAACTATCACAATTTAAAGTTACTAGAAGATTTGTATGCAAAATTTTCCCGAGGGAGTTCGCCAAATACTTGTTGGCCACCGGCCCAAAAGACGTTTTTTTGAGCCCGCCGCGTGGCAGACAACTTCGAGATTTCCCAAAAGGTTGGTTTCAAACGGGAAAACAGCCAGGTTTATCAAACCCGCAAAGAGACCCCAAAACCGCGAAACCTTTCGGTAAGCGAAACCCACCCCAACCCCTTTTACTTTCCCCTGGGGGGTAAAAAAAAAGTAAAAACCCCAAGTAAAAAAACCAAATTCAATCGAGCCCATCCTATAGACCCGATTTGGCATGGGAAAAAAATTAAAAGTTCGTACTGTTCGAAAATGGGACATTTTAAATCACAATGCTTTAAGCGTGAATTGGGCCAGGGAAGGGTCATCCTATAGATTTCCCACACAAATCATTCCTCTACGAACCTTTCCCAAAGGGAAATCCGAGCCAAAAGGAGAAAGCTCTGGGCCCAAGGAAAAGGAACAGATCCCCCCTAGTTGACTAAGCAAAATATGGGGAACATTTGTCGAACCTGTCAAGAGCTATGAGTCCTTACTTTTTCCCAAAAACAAAGTAGGAATTACCGATAGCCCGTTTTGCAAGTAATTTTTTTTAGGGATTTAAAGGGGGGCCCCACTTAAAAAAAATTAAGAAGGACTGTTATCATTCCCCCCCAGATCAAAATTTCGGGTTTCGCGCCTGTTGGGAAACTTATTTGGGGGCTCCACTACGCGATTTCCCCTGTACAAATTATATGTTGAAAATCCCATTTTTAAAAGGCCCGGGCGGCAATTTGGAGTGTCTCCCCAAAAACTTCCCCCTAAAAGACGTAACCTATTGGTTTGGGGAAAAACTTTGCGGAAGGGAAAGGGAAAATGGAAAGAGCCCATAGTTAAGGAAAAATTCCCAAACCCAGGAAAAATTTCGTCTTTGAAGACCCGAACGGAAAACCCACCCCCTTTCCCCCTGAGGTTTGGAACCCGGGGGGAAGACCAAAAAGGGCCCCGTTCCGTTTGGGAAAGAGGAAAATCTTGGGGCGAACCTTCCCACGTAAAGGGGTAAAGACATATTTTAACGAAAGCTCGAGGGAAAAGCCAACAATCCACCCAGAACCGATACCTTTCCAAAATCGGGGTTTTCCCCGGGAAAAAGATTTATTTTCGAAGGAGGATCTAGTAAAAGAACTCCCAATAGACCCCCCCTTAAGTGACCCAGGAAGCTTGCTGTGGGTTTGGGGGAAGAAGCCCTTTAAAAGGGGAAAAGTTTTTTCTATTTGGGGGAAGGGCTTATGAAAAAGAAACTAGGATCTCTTAAAAATTATCATCTCGGGGTTTTCCTACCCCGTTTAAAAAATTTTGCTTAAAATTTTTCTCTTTACAGTCCTCAAGGGGGACATTTTTGGGACAAAAAAAGACTTTTAGAAAAATTGCCAACATTCCCATGGCCAAAAAAAAAGGAAGAATTGGGGAAAGGAAAGTAAGAAGCTGTTCCGTGTGTCAACTAGTAAAGGGAAACCTGCAATAATCCCCCCCCCTTCGCCGTTTTAAAAACCCCATACAAGTAACAGGCGAACCCCTTTTTACGTCCGGTGAAAAAACTGGTCGGCCCGCTACCCCCAAGGGCCCCGGCAGGGGAACCATTCCGTTTTCCCCATCATGGACAAACCCTCCCGGTACCCGGGAAACGGGTTTCCCCTCAGGGGGGATTAATTTCTCGCCTAAAAGTGAAGCACTATTTAAATTCTTTTCTCACTTTGGATTTCCAAGAAATTCAATCGGATCAAAGGGGGCGGGAATTTTTTCTTCCCAAAAAAATTTTTCCCTGAAGCCCTTGGGTCAGTTAGGGGTAGACGGTTTTCCCCGCGGCCTATTTGCCCCAATCACAAAGGGGTTGGGGGAAAGGTTCCATCAAACTTTGAAGATTAAGAGAGGTCCCCAATTTTTTTAATAAATTCCAAAAAATTGGGGTGAAGGTTTCCACTAAATCTTGTTTGCCCCAAGAAAAGCGAACAAAACAATTGAAGTTTTTCGCCATTTGAGGAATAAAAGGGGATAAATTTGGGGACCCGTTTCAGGGTTTTTCAAAGAAGCTTGGAACGGGGGAAAAAACGCCGACTTTTAAGGGGGCTCTCCTTTCCTTAATTTAAAGAACGCTGAAACCAGGTTGAGAATTTGGGCCCCCGAAAAACCCTTTCGACCCAAACACCCGAGTAAGAAGAAAAGGGGGGGAATTAAACGTTCGAACTAAAAATTCGTTTATTTGAAAACCAAAAAAAACCCAATTTCTGGTTAACGATTTCATTTAGGGACAAAGCCTACCGCCCAAATTTGAAGGTTTCCCTTTTGAAATCGGGGAAAAAGCCTAAGTGACGTGGGAAATACTTGGGAAGGCGCCGAAAAAAGAGGAAATCACAACGGCGAAACACATTAACCCAAAAATTAAAAACCCCATTCAGGGAAATTTTTTCACCATTTTTTTACATAACCCTCTGAAACAAGAACGGGTTTTCCCAAAATTCGGATGAAAAGATAGGGAAAAAGTTTTTTTGAACAATTCGGGAAACCCTTTAAAAAATTTAAATTCCTAATGATAAATCTGGAAGTGGACAAAGGGGGCACGAAATTTAAAAACCCTGATTTAAAGGGAAAACTCCACCTTTCAATGACGTCCCCCCAAAAAAGTGTACGTTGGGTGTGCACGATGTTACTCTCAGAGAACTACTCCAATCAAGCAATCTCCCTACAGGGTGAGTCCCAAGAAAAAAAGGTGAGTAGAGGCAGAAAGGGGAACTTCTTTCTCTCAACGGGTTTTATAAAAACCCAAGGGAACAGTCCTTGGGGACCCCCTGCATTCTAGTCCCCAAAAACCCGATGGGGGCTTCCCCTTTTGTGCAGGGTTTTAGAAAATCAATGCGTAACCTAAACCCGATGGGTTTTTAAAACCAAAAAATTTACGACTTAATAGCAAGGTCTCGAGAGCTAAGTAAATCATTAAAATTTGGGCTTTTTTAAGAGGGATTAAACCCAAAACCCGTTGTCACCCAAAAGCTCAAGGAAAAAGGGTTTTACGATACCCCCGGGGGCCTTTACAAGTAATTTTCGTAATTTCCCTTTTGGCCCCTGGAAAGCGGCCTCTCTTTTTCCCGCGAAATTTTGAAAATAATTTCGGGGGGATTTGGGCGGAGTAGAAGCCCCATTAGACGACTTTGGGCGTATACAGCGCAGTTGGCCCCAACACCCTTTGACAGCTTTAAAACCTTTTTTGGGCGCCCTTTAATTTAAAAATAATTTTACAGTGAAATTTTTCCAAATGTGATTTTGGGCCCGACGAAAAAATTAAAAACTTAGGATTTCGGATTGGCCCAAAGGGGAAGTCGCTCCTTTGAACCCCAAAGTAAAGGCCCCTTAGAATTTCCTACCCCCCCAAGGATAGGAAAAGCGTATCAAGGGGTTTTTAGGGTTGCAGGTTTCAAAGTCGGTTCTGTCCGGGGTTTTGCACAGGTAGCTTTTCCCCCCAAAAAAGAATTTAAAAATTCCAAAAAACAAAGTTTTCATGGAAATTTAGGACTGTGAAATTGCTTTTTTAAAAATTTAAAAAAATTAAATATCCTTTTTCCCCAGTATTGCTAATTTCCCGATTTTTAAAAAACATTCCCCTTTCAAATAGGGTGCCGGCGTATGCTTTGGGAGCCCCCATTTTTTACAGAAGGCCCAAAATTTTGAAACCCATTAAACCCGTTTTTTTATTTTTCTTCTAAGTTAAAGAAAAAACCCCAAATTTTTTTTTTCAACTATAGAAAAAAAAGCCTTTGCCTCGTTGAAAGCCTAGAGGGAAATTTTTATTTTTATTTAGGATCTTTCCCAACCCCTCAATTCGGGGTTAAACCGAACATAATCCTTTGACCTTCTTTAAAATTTTAAAGAAACGAAGAACGCCCAAAAACTTTGTTGGGCTTTTTAAATTTAACCCTTCCCCAATTTCCCTTTCCCATAAAAAAGGGAAAAAATAACTCATTGCTGATGCCCTCTCTAGGCCTTGAAATTTTATTTAAAATTTCCTTTATTTTTAACAGTATGAGGGCGGTACTTTTATGCCTCTATGTTTTTGGGGAAAGCTGGGGATGATTTTGGGCTGCTATCTATGTTACAACCTTGCAAAGACAGATGCTACCCACCACAGAGAGACAAATCAATGGCGACCGTCCTTTACAGGGGGGGGGTGTTTTTGCGCCCCCACTTTCCCCCTCCCCTTTTTTACAAAAAAAAAAAAGGCCTTGGGTTTAAAAAAAGTTCTGAATAATATTCGCGGGAAACCCCTTTTTTACTACTAGAAAAAGCAGGTTTACTATATATTAAAATCGGGGACAGTAAAAATTTAAAAAATACTCTCATTGATTTATTTTTAATTTTATTATATCTTTCCCCATGATTATTTTAAAAATAAAAATTAATTAATTTTATTTTTAGGGTTTGGTATTACGAATGTGAACCCCAAATGAGTGACCCAAATTTGGGGGGTTCTAGAAATGACGCCACGCGTGCCTTTGGCAGGGGCTGAAGTCTACTATGAAGTGTTGAGTGATTTAGTCAGTTTCCTAGCTCCCCGTCGGTACGGGTCTTCAACCCAAAGCTTTCCCAGGGTTAAAAATAAAACTTTTTACAAAGTCTTGCCTTTGGGCCCTTAGCTGGTAATTCATGGGGCACTTTAAAAAGATAACTATTTCGTTAAACCCCAGAACCCTTTTTAAAAAAAGTAGATTAAAATTGAAATTATTTTATCATACTCGTTAAAGAGAATTTGAAACCCAAAAATTGGGTTTCTTGCTGTATAGTGTATCATTTATAATTACTTTTTTTGGGTTTTTTAAAAACACTTTAAACCCAAAAACCAAAAGAAGCTAAAAGATTGGTTTAAAAAATAAAGCTAACAAAAAAAAAAGGAGTTAATTTTTTGCCCCCATTGTTACGGGGAAAATTAAGTCGTAACAGAAGGTTTTAAAACACTTTTTCCCGGATTTAAGAAAAAGGCGGTTTAAACCAAAATTTTCCCCCGGAAAAAGAAAAAGGAAAGGGAGACTACCTTCCCTGGAACAAGACAAGGGGAAAGGGTTGGGCTACACCTTTCCCCCGGGTCAAGAACAAGGGAAATTTAGTAACTTTTGGATCAAGAACAAAAGGGGGGTTGACTACATTTCCCCGGATAAAAAAACAAAAAAGGTTTTGGGTAAAACTTCCTTTGGGGCAAAAAACAAGGGGAAAGGTTTACCAAAACTTCCCCGGGTCAAGAACAAGGAAGGTTGACCCCACTTCCCTGGGTCAAAACAAGGAAGGTTTCCACCCCTTCCCTGGATCAAGAACAAGGAAGTTTGGGCTACACTTCCCTGGGGTCAAGAAAAAGGAAGATTGACCACACCCCTGGGTCAAAAACAAGGAAGGTTTTATTTCAAATTTCCCCGGGTCAAGAAAAAAGGGAGGTTGAAATACATTTCCCCCGGGCAAGAACAAAGGGAAGGGTTTGGCTACACTTCCCGGGATCAAGATCAAGGGGGTTTATTTCGCTTCCCTGGATCAGAACAAGGAAGGTTACTACACTTCCGGACAAGAAAAAGAAAGGTTGACCCCTTCTTGGACAAGAACAATGAAGGTTTACCACATTTCCCCGGGACAAGAACAGGGTTGACCAACTTCCTTTTTCAAGAACAAGGAAGGTTACCACACTCCCTGGAGAAGAACTTTTTACCAACACAAGGTCCCGCCCTTTCCGCGTGAAGGCGGAAAAGTTCTTTTTCTCTTTTTTGCCCCCCCTTCTTCCCCCCCCCCCCACCCCCACACCCCCCCCCCCTCCTACCCCCCCCTGTCTAACCCTTTTTTTCCCCCCTTCCGCTTCCTTTATTTCCCCCCCCCCCGACCCTTGCCACCCCTGCCCCTCCGGCAGCTTTCCCCCACCGTCATGCCCCCCCAAACCCCCAAGTACCCCCCCCCCCCCTTCCTCCCCCCCTTCCTCCACCCCTTCCCCCACCCCCTCCACCCCCACCCCCCCCCCACCGCCTCCCACCTTCCTCTCCCCTTCCCCCCCCTCCTCGAGAATAAAAAAAAGTAAACAATGCACCATTTTGCAGTTTGAGGGATTTAAGCCCCGCCTTCATTTCATATACGCCATGGGCAGTAGCTCCCCCTCCGCCCCCCCTTTCCCATACGTCGGGTCAAAACAAAACACTTTCTTATTTCCACATTCAAAATGTACGTTGAGATTACAAGTCAAAACTAAATGAATTTTTATACAAAATGCAACAGGTATCCAGCCCGTTTCACCGTTCGCTTCTTTATCACTGTCGTGGGCACATCAATACCCGGCGGCGGGGGCCTCCGTTGCATCGAAAAACACTGAATCACACACACGCATATATATTTTATTAAAATATAAATAATATAATAAATATAAAAAAATATTAATAAATATATCGATAGGGGGAAAACACAGCAGACTGACCCGTGGCTAAACACTGGGTTCTGATGAGGCACACTAGCTGTGCCATCTCCGGGTCTTACTAGGTGATGACACGGGGACAGGAAATGGTCTCATCCCCGAATCCATAAAAGTGAAATATCTCAGTCAGCAACAAGGATAAATGCAGTGAGACAAAAAAACCAGACAGCTCATTGACCTACAGTGTTTGCTGGGGCACCCGGGAAGCAAAACCCTTTAAAACGTTGGAAGGTTTAAAAAATGAAAAAGAATAGGGAATCTTGCACCCCCAACCTTACCGTTTATAAGTCTTGATCTGCCCACGTTTAATATTTTTCCCAAAATGTGACCTTCATAAACCCTATATTGCCGAATATTAAAAGTATACTGAAAATAACAAAAAAGGCACAATACCCTGACTGGAACGATACACAAAT